>QQXN01000027.1:66762-295580 GCA_003709825.1 Chaetothyriales sp. CBS 135597 | reverse complement strand
AACAACAACAACAACAACAACAACAACAACAACAACAACAACAACAACAACAACAACAACAACAACAACAACAACAAAATGCCCTCACCTGAGAATGCCAACCCGACAACACCATTGCTCGACCCCACGCTGGAAGCAAACTTGAAATCCACGCTCTGGTACCAAATCGGCCAACTGGTTGATGACGAAACCGTGACGCTGGGGATCAACGCCACGCCGCAGTACATCGGCAGCCTGTCGGAGCTGGTCTGGACGCAGCTGGTCAGTGTTGCGGGGGATATCGAGGCCTTTGCGCGGCACAGGACTGGCTCTGCTGCTGCATCTTCTTCTACTTGGAAAAAGCAAAGGGGAGAAAAAGATGTCGATGACAATGATGATGATGATGACGACGACGACAACGATGATGATGATGACGGCGACGGTGATAATGATGATAAGCATCAAAAGCTAAAAGCTTGCACAATCAAAGTCGACGATGTCTTGTTGCTGGGGAGGCGGAATGAAGGGCTCATGGGCATCTTGCTCGATGAGGTTAAGGCCTTGACGGAGGCGAAAAAGCGCAAGGAGGAGGAGGGAAAGAAGAAGAGCAAGGATAAAGGGAAAGGATACGGATAGGAGGAAGACGAGTTGATGATGGAGGTGATGATGATGACAACGATGACGACGACGATGATGATGATATTGTATGGCTACTGTAAATTACAAAATGTGGGTATGAAAAAAGGCCGAATGAAGGTGCAGCTTCTTCTCTCTCAATCGGTATATACATCTTTTGTATACCAAAATCCCCGTCAATATCCAGGCTACCACGGCATTCCCTTTACGGCAACCCGGGTGTGTGGTTTTTTGGTCGCGGGGAAATCGAATTCGTACAGACCGATGGGGCGGGGAACGACGCGTGATTTTGCAGCGTCACGGGATAATACAGAGGGATAAAAAGTAGAATGGATAGGCCTCCTCCTGGGTGGTACTGAAATATACAGTAATTAAATTATACAGGGGAGTGATATTACAAGCAGCAGCAGCAGCAGCAGCACCACCACCACCACCACCACCACCATGAACGCCCTCCGCTTCCACGGACAGAGAGACATCCGCCTGGAGAAGATCCCCGTGCCCACAACGGGCGCCGGCAAAGTTAAGATCGCGCCCAAGTTCTGTGGGATTTGCGGATCCGACCTGCACGAGTATCTCGGCGGCGCCAATCTCATCCCCAAGCCAGGCTCTCCCCACCCGATCACGGGAGAAAGCCTGCCTCTGACACTGGGCCATGAGTTCAGCGGCATTGTCGAGGAGGTCGGGCTCGGTGTTAGCAACTTCAAAGTCGGGGACCGCGTGTGTGTGCAGCCCATCATATACGATGGAGACTGTCGGTCGTGCAAGAGAGGCCTGGTCAATTGCTGTGACAAGAACGGCTTTGTCGGCCTCAGCGGCTGGCACGGCGGGCTCTGTGATCATATGGTGGTGCCGGAGAGCTGCGTCAAGAAGCTCCCGGACAACATCTCTCTCGAGGTGGGCGCCCTGATCGAGCCACTGGCGGTGGGATGGCACGCGGTAAAGATCAGCCCATACAAGGACGGAGACTCTGTCCTGGTCTTGGGCAGTGGGCCCATCGGCCTCGCTGTCATCCAGGCGCTCGTCAGCAAAGGCTGCAAGAACATCATTGTGTCTGAAGTCTCTGGCAAGCGCCGCGAGTTTGCCAAACAATTCGGAGCCCACCATCTGATTGATCCAACCAGGAGTGATGTGGTCGAGGCCGTTGAGAGGCTGACTGGCGGTGCTGGCGCCGACGTCGCCTTTGATGCCGCTGGCGTACAGCCTGCGGTTGATACTGCCTTCAAAGCACTCAAGGCGCGAGGCACACTGATGAACATTGCCGTATGGCATCAAAGGGCGCAGCTACAAATGAATGACATCGTATTCAGGGAACGCGCATACATGGGAGTGTGAGCAGGCTCAGCCGTGTCCTCCTGATCTCCCCCCATCCCCCCCCTGCATGACACAGGGCTGATTGTCTTCTGTATAGAGCCACGTACTCGCTTGGGGTGTTTGAAGACGTGATTGACGACATTTCCAACGGTGAGTCAATGAGCCCTCCTAACCGATGACCTACCTACCTAGCCACCTACCTACCCTACCTGCTGACCACTGACTCGGGCCCGCCAGGACGAGTGAAGCCGGAAGGCATGATCACCAAGGTCATCACGCTGGACCAGGTGGTGGACCAAGGATTTGACACGCTGATCAATGACAAGGAGAGCCATGTCAAGATCCTGGTGGATGTTGGTGCGGGGATAGGCCGAAGCGCAAGGCTTTGATCAGTCAGCCATTGCCGGGACGGAAAGACCCCCGAATTGCAGCCCGGTTCAAGGCATCGAATCCAAGAGCAGGTGACTGACTGCTGCCTGCACCAAGGAAGGCTGGTGATGCTGGTCGTTTTGCTGATCACAACATGGCGCTAAGTTGGGCATTGCCAGCGAAAATTTACTTTAGCGCGGATGATCAATGCGCCACACAAACCAATCACCAGCTCTTGTGGCTGTGCAGTCCCCACAACCAATGCAAGCAATCAATCCTAGTGGGGCTCCAAGTGTGGCGTGATGCCCCAAAGGGCAGTCCCCTGTCTCGTTTGTTACATCATTGCTGTGGCTGCATAAAAGAGTCCGCTTTCCACACAGAGCTCCTGCAATTTGGAGACATGTGATTTGATGCATACCCAGGCTAGCGCCATCTTGGCAGCGCCGCCAATTGGTCAGCCTGCATGCAAATTCCCGCTTTTTCTCTGGCCGTTGTTGTCACAGCTGGATAGTTGCTAGTTGCTAGGTTGGCGCGCAACTGATATATGATGATGCCAGGGTTGCTCCTTCCTGGCAGTGGCCTGAAATTTGTACTACTCCCCCCAATTTGATTTCTCCTTCAACACAAACACCCTCTTATCATCTCATTAACCCCCCACAAAAAACCACCAAAACAAACACTCATTTGTCCAGCCATGGGTTACGGTGGCCTTGCCTTGCGCTTCAGCGCGACTGGCCTGCGTCTGATCGAATTCGGTGCTGCCACCATCGTCTTGGGCATCTATTCCTACTATCTGGCCGTGCTCACCCAGAAGAAACTCCAGATCCCGACCTGGGAGAAGGCAGTCGAGGGAATTGGCGGTGCTGCAGTCCTCTACACCATCTTCGGTGTCCTCCTGACCTTCTTCCTCGGTGGCGTGAGGGTCTTTGGCGCCATTGCCATTCTGCTCGACATCCTCTTCGCTGGTGCTTTTATCGTCGTGGCCTGGTACACTCGTCACGGTGCAAACAGCTGCCAAGGTGTTGTCAACACGCCCCTGGGCTCTGCACCAAGCAACTCGAGCGCGCCCGGCGCTGGCAGCTATGGCTTTGTATGCCGACTCAACACCGCCGTCTTCGCCGTGTCAGTGCTCAACATCTTCCTCTTCATCATCACTGCGCTGTGGCAGGCACTGCTCATCCACAACCACAAGAAGGAGAAGCGCTACGGCCCAGGCCCATCCAACAACTACACCAGCGGCTCCCGCCCAGCCTTCTGGCGTCGCAAGAAGGACACCACTGATACCCGTGATGCTGAGCTCGCCACCGCTGGTGCTGGTGCTCGCGTCAGCCACGAGACCGGTACCACTCTGAACGGCGGCACTGCTCACGTCACTGCTGGCGGCAAGACCGAACAAGGCTATGCGACCAACTATTGATTTGCCTTTTTGTTTGCCAAACTCGATTATCGCTGTCAATGAAATATACCCCGGCATCAGTCAAAGCGCGTTTAGTCAACAACGATCGTTCCAGCCACGCCAATACCCCTCGCAAGATCTCATCACATCACTGTCAAGGGATTACGAACCACCACACGAGTTATCAATCATCACACCCGTCCTAACTTTGTTGTGCAGCCTGTGTGAAGATTGGACGAATGGCCCGTTTGTTTTCTTTATTTAGAAGACATCCTTGGGAAAAGGGCGTATTCGCCTCCTAATCATTTTAGATATCCCAAAGTAATGAACCAAATTGATACCACTGACGTCCCGTCATGTTTGAATGATGTTGATGTTGTCTTTTCCCGCAAATCTTAAAAACAAGATTTCGTCTTTTGAGTTTCAGAACACGAGGCATTGTGAACCTTTTTTGCTCGTGATCAACTGAGTCAACTCAACTCTTGAAAGTCAAAAGCTCGGCCTCGTGTGGCGTTTTGCACGTACAGCTGTGGGAGTGCCTGACTGGTTGATCCTTAATTCTGTTACACCCTCTGTTCGCCCTTTTGGCCTCGTAACATGGTATATCCTTGCCGGAGAGGCATAAATGTAAACCTCTCGTGTTTTGAGAGTGCCTGAAATTGAAGGAGACTGGCTTATCTCAGCACAAGCCAGTGACAGGTTCAGGGCACCCCCAAGGACTGTAATCTCTAGTAATTACTGTACATAGGGAGAGGGAACGCCAGCCAGCCGTGACTGCGGCAATGTCCCGTGCTGCTGCACTCAATTACTCGTAGTGGTGGTCTCAGTGGGTACGTGTGCCCTGGACGACCACAACGGCTTGAGACAGGGAGTCTCGATACAAGTCAGACATTTTCTCTTGCTCTCTCGGCGCAGGGCAGACGACCACCACCGCTGCTCTCGTCCAGACTCGATTCGAACTTCCCAGACGCGCGTGTGCCAAGAAAAAGAACAAATACACGTGATGAGAGAGGGAAAAGGCAAGTTAGGCGAGAGCGCCAAGGCCAAGAGCGGCTTAGCGCAGTTCTGCCAGAGGGAGCTGTTCGGTTGAAGCAGCCAGCAACATCATCGCTTGCTCACCTTGCTCGACCACGCATCTTCATCATCGTCCATCGCTGCCGACCATCTCCCTGAAGCCGTGACCTTGTCTAGCAAGCCCTTTGTCACCTTTTTCACCTACCGCAGCAATGGCCACTGATCTCTGGTATGGTTTCCCTTGGTCTCCCTCTGCTCAGCTGTCCTCTGCACCCGCAGCCAGGCGGCAGCTTGCTGCAGCCTGTGTTTTATCTATGTGTATACATATGCTAACGTGTGCCTCCCTGTTCTACAGCCCCGTCTATGCGGTATGTCAACAATCTGCCTCTCGTCCATCCATGAATGGACGGCGCCCTCTCTCTCCTCCACCGAGAAAAGCTCGGCTGGCTCGCTCGCGCGCTTGCCCCCCTCCCCCCCCTCAAATCTCGAAAAGATCCTGCTCGAGCAGCATGCTGATTCTAGCTACCTACATACATAGCCCTTCTTTGGCGCCATGGGCTGCACATCCGCCATCGTCTTCACATGCTTTGGCGCCGCGTACGGAACGGCCAAGTCTGGCGTTGGTATCTCAGCCATGGGTGTTCTTCGGCCCGATCTGATTGTCAAGAGTAAGGCTGCCTGCCCTCTTCTTCCCCCACTCCCCCCATCGTCTTTTCAACACCCGCCCACGACACAGCAGCCCTAACACCCACTACCAGACATTGTCCCCGTCATCATGGCTGGTATCATCGGTATCTACGGCCTGGTGGTGTCGGTCCTGATCTCCGACGGCCTGTCACAGCGCGTCGCCCTGTTCAGTTCCTTCATCCAGCTCGGCGCCGGCCTGTCGGTCGGTCTGGCCGGTCTGGCCGCCGGCTTTGCCATTGGCATTGTTGGTGACGCCGGTGTGCGAGGCACTGCCCAGCAGCCTCGCCTCTTCGTCGGCATGATCCTCATTCTCATTTTTGCCGAAGTCTTGGGTCTGTACGGCTTGATTGTCGCCCTGCTCATGAACTCCAAGGCTAGCACCGATGTCACATGTTGAGCGGCGGAAAAAAAAGGGGGGACAGACCAAAGCCCAACCAGGGGAAGGTTGGGAGGGGGGAAAGAAAACAACAAAAGCACCATGCCTCACGTCGCGCTCGAGGTGTGTCCCAGCTATTGAGAGTACCCCCTGGTGGCTCTGTGGACGAGCATGGTTGTGTGTGCGCAGTGTGTGTGGATGGCACAGTGCCGGAGGGGAAGTTGGATGGATGATTAGATATGGACAAGCGCTGGCTGAGAGAGCAAGCTACATCCATGCATGGCTTTCATCCGCGCCCCCGTCCAGCTTGTATTAGTGGTTGTAGATTTTTTTTTGACCAGTTGAACGCGCGGAAGGATCGGCAAAGGTACAAGTGCAAGCAACGCCCACTTCGCTTCAGGGCTGCGAGCAGACTTGGGTAATACATGTACAGCTTTCTAAGTTAGTTGTCTTGCCGTCTAATCTTTCATTCCCCTTGAACAACAGCCAGCCAGCGCCGACGAACAAAATCGGTCAGAAAGTCAGACAGAGAGGATGCGTAATATATATTGATTGATATTGACTGGCCAAAAGATGAGCAAAGTCTCAAGAGCTGACAGAGACAGATCTAAGCATATATCTAAATATGATAGACTGGTTTGGTTTGGTTTGTTTGGAGAGAGGTTTCAAATGCTGCTGCTGCTGCTGCCATCGGGAAAAGCAAAACGCCCACCCCATTATGTGTGTGTGTGTGTGTGTGTGTGTGTGTGTGTATGTGTGGACGGACTATCCATCCACCCATCCCATCCACCCATCCCATCCACCCATCCATCCATCCAGCTATGATATAAAGATATGCCTCTCTGTCAAAAGTCTCTCTTGAGAGTTTCTATCTAATCAGCCCCCTTTGACAAGGAAGAGCAGAGCCTTTCAAAATAGTAATGGATAAGAAAAACTTTGCATGCTTCGATTTGCGTTTAGATGCCGGCCAAAAAGACGAGGGAGGGGGAGAACAAGGGACACAAGGCAATGGGCTGGCTCCCTTCCAAAAAAAGAAAGGCTTATAGATTGCCCAAGCGTCGTCGCAGATTGCGTGTCTTGCGCATCAGCTTCTTGTACTTGTGCTTCTTCATCTTCAGCTTCCGTTGGCGCTTGACGCTGATCAGCTTCATGCTCTCTGTCTGCTCTCGTGTCGATGGCAGCAGGATGCCGCGTCTCCGGCGGCCACCACCCACGCGGTGCACCCGCTGGGGATCCTGGATCCTGAGCCCTCTTATCAGGGCATCATCCTGCTTTGGGTCTTCGATCTGCATGCCTGAGGTGAAGAAGCTGCCGGTTTGCATCTCATCCTCACTCGATCGTGGGTTGAACACGACCTCGGCGACGTCTGGGGTTGACTGCGCCGGTTGGCCGTTCTGTTCCTGTGCGGCCAGCTGCGCGTTCAGCTTCTCGCGGTGCCTGCGTCCCAGGGCGGCAGCCGCCTCGACCAGATCTTGTCCAGCCTGCGCCTCGAGGTCTTGCGCCAACATTTCCTCGTTCGCTTCAAAGGCCGCGGCCGCTGCTGCGTCTTCGGCGTCCAGCAGGTCCAGCTCAGCTCGAGAGACTAGGGCGGGCGGTGGAGGCACATTAAAGGGACGGAAGTGGTGGGTGAGTTTCTGGATATCAAGCTTGACCACTTGTTTGGCGCCGTGGGTCTCGATCGAGATCGGCTTGCTGTTCTCATTGTTTTGCGTGAGTTGTTTGATCAGGTCTGCTTTCTGCGTTGCGCCTTGGTTCTCCACTTGCTCGTTGATATTTTCTATCATGTTCGACAGGGTGTAGATCACGTCGTTTTGCCGTGCTCGCAGCCGAGACTTTGGCTTGGCCTCGAACAGCTTTTCGATATCATCCATATTCACCTCCCGTGGCCCGGGCCCGGTGATGGAGATGGGCCGGTAGGTGGCGTAGAAGACGGCGATGTTCACATCTGCAAGGTGTCAGCCTGTGAACGAGATCTTTGTTATCGGTCATGCAATGGCTAGGGCCATCATCCTTGCCACTGTCACTGCCACCGCCGCCGCCGCCGCTGCTGCTGCTGCTGCTCGTTTGCCAATCCTTACCTTTCTGGTTAAGATGCTGCGTGCTGGGAACGCTCGGCAGCGTGGCTGTCCAGTTGTCCTGCACCTGCTCTCGCGGCTCTGTCCGCTGCGCCTTCCTCTTCGACACACGCGACTCTGCAGCCGGCTTCTTGCTCACTGATCTTGACGCACCCACTTGCTTGACAGCCGAGGTTGGGATCGTCGGCGAGCCATTGTTCGGAGGCACCGGTGGCTTCGATGACGACTGCCGGCGTTGATGGCCCTTGCCTGGAAACGGTGCCGCCAATGGAGCAGACGCCCGTGGAGCTGGCAGGGGCTGTGCCCGTGTGCAAGAGCGAGCCGCCCGACGCAGCGAGGTATTCAACATCGCGGTCAGGTGTTCGGCGTCGCAGTCGTGTGATAGAAGTGCTCTTTGACGAGCAGGAAGATGTCGGGCAGCGGATGGCGAGATGATGAGACTGCGATGCCGGAAAGTTAGAGTCCACTACGGTGGCGCAGATCGCCCGGGCGGCTAATACGTAAGGTGGCATGCCAAGCCTGATCTGAGGGGCGCCAATTCCGCGGTCAGACAACTTGGAAATACTCTCAGTCGGTGGCATGATCTCTGACCGACATTTTACTTCTCACTCCTATCCAATTCGCTCTCTCCCCGGCCCGTGTTCTCCCTAGCTTTGCCCAGCAGGGTCTTTGCGCGCCCACACGCGTCTTCCAGAGCGAAAATGTCTGAAGCAGAGCCCATCACTTCTTCGTCCACCCGCATCTGTTCTATAAGATAATCGCTCCACTTTTCAACCCCTCGTACCACCCTCTCTGCTCTCTTGGATATGTCCGAGCCGTTGTTATCAATCGATGTGCGAGATAATAGAATGCAGGCCAGGTTCAAGACAGATATGTAGTAGGGCAGTGACAACAGAACGTCTGTTGTTGTATCTGCCTCCACTGGGCTCCCGGCCACGAGCACTGGAATGTCTGGGGCGATGAGGCTTGCTAATTCCGAGTCTTGCTCTAGCACAGAGGGATCGAGCCCCAGTGATGATTCATCATTGGACTCAAGCGTGGTCTGGCCCAGTCGCAATAATATTTCGTCTTTCAGCCAATCAACACCAACGGCTTTGAGGGTGCCTTGCAGGTACGGAGGGCATAAGGCGATCGGAAGCCCCCGCACTGGTTCCGCTGTACAGTGAATGGTCTGCTTGATGATCTCGATGCGATCAGATGCCGGCTGTCGCCGGTGCAAGAGCTTGGTTGCAATGTGATGAGTGTCATCGCGAGTCTGTGCATCCTGCCCGGCCGTAAAAGACTGAGTGAGCATCGCAACCAGAGTACTGGAATCTCCATCCGAGGTAGAGCCACTCAACCCTGAGCCTGGTGATGGTTCTAGTTGCTGGTACAGGATGCTACACAGAGCATCTTGCAGCGCTGGAAAAGGGATCGTTACGTCTTTTGACAGTGTCTGGCTGGATTTGAATAGAAGGGACGCGTTGATGTCCTTGGCTTCCAATGCTTGGCCGGATGCAAAGGCCGTGGCCGCTGCTAGCTCGATTAGCCCCGTGATGGCAAACGGCACTTGAGACGGCGACGTTGGGTAGTCGAACTCTTCCTCATTGCTATTCGACGCTTCCGATGGTGGTGCTTCGTCCTGGCCCGTCGCCACCCGTAATTCCTTCACAGGGTTCAAATCCAGTCGAGTTGATAGCTTCGTGAATTGGTCAATGAGGGAATCGCGGGCTTGAAGTCCATTCTCCTTTTGCCATCTTGCTTGCTCAGTCTCTTTACCGGGCACACTCCTGCCTGGTTCCAGCTTCTCCCGTAAGCGGGATGTCCAACGCATGCTTGGTTCTTCGTCGTACTGGAGTGATGAGAGGAATTCGTCAATAATCTCCACAAGCACAGCCTGTAGGAGCCGCTTAATGATGGCCTTCTCATTTTCTGACGCTACATTGCTGCCGGTATGAGCTTCGGACGCGGCTTCAGGATCTGGTAAGGGCACTGGGCTCAGTGGCACATTTGCCCCCGCTTCTCCAGCAGAGCTTGCTCTCGGTGGCAGCGGGGGCCGGTGGGGGTTGGATAGCTGCTCGAGACATTTCAAGAAGGCTGCTGTTGTTTCGACCGTGATAGGCAGTTTTCGATAGGCCCCCAACGCTGCAGGAAGCGATGTTGCTAGGAAGCGACTAGGATACTTGGTCTTGATACGTTGATGAACCACACTCAGAGCGCCCAGCAGCTCTTGAAATACAAGAGACTGTTGTGCAGCCGTATCCCTGTCCAGCTCGTCTGGGTCTTTTTGGTCTTCTGTTTTAGTCGCATCTAGTGCTGATTGTCCGGAATCAGGCATGCCTTCAAGGGACATACGCCCGAGGTGCACTGGAGGGGCTTCGCCAGCGAAGGTGGGAGCCAGTGCTTCATCTTCGTCGTCGTTGTCATCATCACCTTCTCCTGCCACATCATCCCTGCCCAGCTTTTCGAATTCTTCTGCGACCCTCAGCACGACTTCACGGGGATTACCTCTGTTCGCGATTAGTTGGACACAGTTTGATGCCTCTTGGCGAACCTCGTGGAGCATGGGCAGCACCAGTCTCAACAGATCCCACCCGATTTCTTCCACAAGCGTGCCATCGTCTTCACGCAGCAATCTGTTGAGGGTGCTGAGATTCGACGGCTTCAACTGATACTCAAGCAGTGTCAAATAGGTCAGGTAGTCTGTTGCTGGAGGCAGAGCCGCAACAAGAGGGTCTTCTTGTCTGGCTTCACTTGCTTCATCAACAGAATTCGCAGCCATGACAGATCAACACCTTTTGATCTCTAGTCAGACAACAGTTGTGTGGATTCCATAAGGCAGCGGAAGGCAACCATGACGCCTGATGCCGCCTTGTGCCTGCTCGGATAATATCTCCGACTAGCGTGAAACCTTAGTTTTCTTATCGATAGACGAGGCCGATCATGTGACTGATTTTTTCTTACGCCTGGCTGCGAAGCATTTGTCCATACGTGCTGACCTCGCAATCATGGCGGGACATAAGCGTAGCAATCAAAAGCCCCCAGTACAACGACCAAAGACTCTCAAGCGAAAACGAGAAGAAGAAGACCTTGCCACCCTCGCGCAACGCATCAATGACCTTGACACCCAGTCCTCATCCCAGTTGAGCAGCTTCTCGGACTTGCCTCTCTCACAGGCCACCCAGAAGGGCCTGTCAGCCTCACATTTCAAGACCTTGACCGCGATCCAGGCGCGGGCTATTCCCGTCGCACTCAAGGGTGCTGATGTTTTGGGCGCAGCCAAGACGGGGTCTGGAAAGACGCTCGCCTTCCTCGTCCCTGTGCTGGAGAACTTATACCGAAAGAAATGGACCGAATATGATGGGGTTGGCGTGCTCATTCTATCTCCAACGAGAGAACTGGCCATACAAATCTTTGATGTCTTGAGGAAAGTCGGACGAGGCCACACCTTCTCCGCTGGTCTGGTGATTGGTGGAAAGAGTCTGCAAGATGAAAGAGATCGCATGGGTCGGATGAATATCCTGGTCGCAACGCCTGGCCGTATGCAGCAGCACCTGGATCAAACAGCAGATCTGGATGTGGGAAATTTACAAATGTTGGTCCTGGACGAGGCCGATCGCATCATGGACATGGGGTTTGCGAGCACAGTGGATGCCATAATTGAGCACCTGCCTCGTGATCGACAGACCTTGCTGTTCAGTGCCACTCAGACCAAGAAGGTGTCTGATCTTGCGCGACTAAGTCTCTCAGAGCCGGAGTTCGTCTCGGCACATGAGGCAGCTGAAAATGCCACTCCTTCAGGTCTGCAACAGAACTATGTGGTTACCCCTCTTGCTGAGAAGTTGGACACGTTGTGGTCTTTCCTACGAGCCAACGTCAAGAAAAAGACGCTAGTGTTCTTGAGCAGTGGCAAGCAAGTGCGCTTTGTTTACGAGGCTTTCAGACACCTTCAGCCTGGTATTCCCTTGATGCATCTCCACGGGCGGCAAAGGCAAACAGCACGTCTGGATATAACGAGTCGCTTCTCAAGCAGTAAGTACGCCTGTCTCTTTGCCACAGACGTAGCCGCTCGGGGCTTGGACTTTCCATCCGTCGACTGGGTCGTCCAGCTAGACTGCCCTGAGGATGCAGACACATACATCCATCGCGTCGGAAGGACCGCAAGATACGAGAGCGAAGGGAAAGCCGTGCTGTTCCTTGACCCGAGCGAGGAAGAGGGCATGCTGAAAGCACTTGAGCGGAAGAAGGTCAAGGTCGAGAGCATCAAAGTACGCCCGGCGAAGATGCAGCACAGCATTAGAAATCAACTACAAAATATGTGCTTCAAGGACCCTGAGCTGAAGTACTTGGGCCAGAAGGCGTTTGTCAGCTACGTTCGCAGTGTATACGTGCAAAAGGATAGGGACATCTTCGACGTCAAAAAGCTTGATTTGGAGGCCTTTGCTGCCAGTCTAGGTCTACCAGGCGCCCCGCGAGTGAAATTCGTCAAGGGCGATGATGCGAAAGCAAGAAAAAACATGCCGAGGCAGCTCCTGGCCATGTCAAGCGACCAAGAGGCCGAGGCCAACCCGAAGGAAGTACGCACCAAGTATGACAGGATGTTTGAGAGGCAGAACCAGGATGTTCTGGCACCGCACTATGCTAAACTCATCGACGAACGTGAAGACGGCTCGGAGGATGAGGCTGATGTCCAGGAGAAGGCTGATGGAGAAGGGCTTTTGTCCGTCAAGCGAAGGTTTGAAGCTGGGGCTGCAGGGCTGGATCAACAGCCTCCTGAAGAGTCGGACGATCCTACCACTTCCGACGACAATGCAACCGGGGACTCGTTGAAACGGTCAAAATCTAGCCAAAAGGACGTGCGCACTATTCAACTGGGGCCAAAGGAGGACGACAAGCTGATTGTTGACTCTAATCGCCGTGCCAAGCTGTTAACATCTAAGAAGAAGCTGCTGAAATTCAAAGGCCACGGTGACCACTTGCACTTTGATTCAGACTCGGACACACCACACCAGAAGCATTACTACGAGGACGAAAGCAACTTTGCCAAGACAGACGCTGCCGCGGAGCGTGCACGGAGATTTGCCGAGGAAAGAGCAAAGGTCAAAGAGCGAGATGCCGAGGACAAGGAAGTTGCAAAGCAGAAGAAACAAGAAAAGAAGGCGCGGCGGAAGGAGAGGGAAAGAGCCGAGATGGAGGGCGAGGAAGGAGAGGCGCGCGTCGAACTGGTGCCGTTCGAGGAAGGCGATGCATCAGCCCCAGAAGACCAAGACGAGCCAGAAGCGAAAAGACAGAGGAAGTGGTTCGAGGCTGATTCCTCAGACGATGGGCGTAAGCGTACCAAGTCAAGTCAGGCAAGGCCGGCGGCGATCGCACCTGAGGCGCCAGCAACTCTGGAAGATCTCGAGGCAATCGCATCAGGCCTGCTCAGGAAATAATCGCGAATTCAATGGACAGAGTCGGCAGGTCCAAGTGACAACAACAATAATAAGCTTCTCATTTCTGATCAAGCGTGCTGGGTTTGTGCTCATCATGCTCGAGACACATGCGCAGAAAGGAAAAAGACTCTGCACGTTAGGCTCCCGCGAGCCATGCTGCGTTCTTGCCCGCTTACGAGCGAACCAATGGGTTAGCAGGCGCGATGGGTTCCCGCCACTCAACTTGTTGCACTGAACTGCAAGAGCGACTGTGCCGTGGGATTTGTATGCGCCAAGAAGCCTAAGGAGATCATCATCGTTGTCACCTTGTTCTGGTGCAGCGATCGTGAGCCACCTTCCTACTGAGAAAGCTGTGTGTGGGAGGTAGGGCACCTCCTGATTCGCGACCGGCCTGCACCTTCGTCACCTTCTTGTGCAGGAGAGCCGGCTGCTGTTGGGCGGCGACAGAAAGGCTACAGGCAGACGACGTCCACACCGACACATTGAATTTTTTTTGCGAGCTGCAATTTGGACATGTTCAGTTCAGAGTCAGGGTCTTGGATGACAAGCTGGGGGGCGTTGATGACGACCCTTGATAATAACAATGCAATGAAGAAAAGGAGCCCTGTGCTTGCCTTGAGCGAGCGGAGCATAGACTCGGAATAATTGGAAGCTATGTCTACACCATTGAGGCTTGTGTTCGGATGTGGTGCCACCCCCCCTGTCTGGCTGTGAACGCACCTGCTCTCGCTAGTTTGGCAGTTGCCTTGATTAATTTGCCCATTTGCGCGCCATGTGGGGCAACTATTGAACGTATTGAACCCGATTCCGCGGGTGGGCAGGGATATATACTTCAACAAGTTGTGCTGGTTGCCGCCACTACAGTAATAGCGGGGCCTGGGACGAGGACAATGGAACGAGAGCTGCATGTTTTTTGATGACAGCAATCTCGAGTGCATCGTGAATCTTCTTTGTTGCAAGGCAAGGCAAGGACATTGTCACCGCCTGTTTGCAGGAAAGAGCTATCGACTGGAATTAGCCTTCCAGCAAAAAATCTTAATGCCCGCGAAACTCTCGGCCTCCCACTCCTCCCTCCTTGTCGAGGGCAGCGCATGCAGAAGCAGAAAACTTGTCTGTGTTTGTTTAACTAGACCTGTCCCGAAGGAATACAGTACATGCACCCCAGCAAGTCACTGGACGCTGCTATTCGGCCTCGTGGCATCGCAACATTCGGCTAAAATCTCCTTTGCTACTAACAAGAAAAGAAAATAATACCGGTACGTCGATTCCGGGGCAAGCAAGGTCGTACAGAGGGAGCATTTTGCCCCATCATTACCGTCAGCGGGAAAATATGTTCATCACTGTCAAAGTGACACATACACACCACACGCTCACAGACAGACACGCACACATACACACACACACACACACACCCCTCCCCCCTTCATCGGAACCGTGCTCCTGTCCTCCTGGAGTAATACGAACCGCCCCTTACGTCAAAAGGCGCTCCGCTTGACAAAGTCTGTCTTGATCACTATTGATGGATAATTTCGTGTACGATAGTGGTTCTGCAGTGGAGGAGGACAAGAGCACAAGAACAGGGAGGCGGAGGTTGACGACAATACGAGCTGGGAGGGACTAAATCGGGATTCTGTCCGCGCCCCTTCGCACCTGTTGCGCACTACACGCACTACAGCTAAGTCGCCGATTCTCCGACTACATCATGGGCACAAAGACTGCGACGCTAATGACAGGTGAGGGACTAAGACCAATCGCTTTGTTTTTTAGGCTCTTGTTCCGGTGCGACAGGTCTCCAGACTACAATCATTGTCGGACTTGGGCAGGCGTGCGGGCCCCTGCAGCCCGCATCGGAGGCTTTATCATAACCGAGAAGCGAGAAACCAGCGCCGGCTAGTCTAGCGGAGCAAAGCAACTCAAAACGCCAGCATATTCCCCGATACCCTTGAAACCGCACACTACGATAAGCTCTCTCGCCTGTGACAGAACGGGCAGGGAGATAGCTCGGGAACGACCCTGGGGGGGATTTGGTAATCCACAACAGAAACACCCTGGGTGTGGCTGAATCTCACCAAGTCCACCCTATACACATACTAGTACCAAAACTCGAGGTAGAAAAAGGTTCTTCATTGTACCCCTGGCACGATGCGATAGATTCACGCTAACTTGGGCTGCTCTACGGCATTTAGCAAGATTCTGGAGGCGACGAGGATCAGGCCTCAGGAACCCCTGCACCTGGGCCTGTTTGTTGTGCCTCAATGGCACAGGCTGCGCCACACTGCTGCCACTTGCGGCCTTATCGATTGCCCGTCGCGACGAATTCGGCACAATTCTGGCGTAAATGGCAGCCTGCCGTTTCCCTACTGAGACTTGACATGGCAATAGTCAGCCTGTGACGGCGCCCCCCCAGTCCAAAGATAGTCCGATGAGGAGAAATGCCCTGCATAGAAGAAGGAAGATCCCGCTGGTTTGAAGAGCTGGGGTGTGCCGCCCTGCCAGCCATGCTTAAAACTCGGCAGAGTGCTGTCCCCCGGGTCATACAACTGCCTCCTATTTTTTTTTCCTTTTTTTCCTTTTCCTCTTCGTCTCAGGCAGCCAGAATCATCAACAATCACCGACGGACAGGAATAGCCTGCAGATGTAGGTAGGACGTACATAACGTGGGCCACGAGCCGGTGTGTGCGGCACGCGCTGGCTGTGAGAGTTGGCGACTTACATCAACCTGGTGTCACCCGCGCTCTCTCTCTCTCTCTCTCTCTCTCTCTCGCCTTGCCTGCTCTCAGACCAAGCTCTGGCCAGCCTAGGCAGGTAGTAGCACAGTTTGGCCCTAAGAAGCTAAGGGCGGGTATCCCAATCCAGGGACCCATGGTGCCAAATCGCAAATCGTGGGCCGGTTTTGGGCAGTGGGGTGACGTTGGGACTTTCAGAGTTTGGCTAGAGCCAATGGACGGACTAATCGACTCCGTCAACAACGGCTCCCTAAGCTGGCGCTGTTGCCCGTTGTAAGGCCGTCTGGCCAATAGCCTGCGCCCTACACCAGCAGAGTGCGCCTGCTTGGCGAGCAGGACAGGGCGCTGCCAAGTGTACAGCCAACCTTGTACCTGAATTGGCAGAGTTTATTGGCTCTTCGGACTCGAAAGCTTATGCCCCACTTGGCGTATTAGCTTCCCCCCCATATCGAGCTCTTGCCAGATCGATGAGAGAGAGGGAGGGGGTCTCAGTTTTTACACTCTTGCAGCAAAAAAGCTTTTGTGAGCTGGGGAGCGTGTGTGCAAGCTCTCTCTCGCGTGCGATTTAGGCGTTCGGAAGCATGTATGCCGCTGGTGCCGTGCTGCTAGCCTCAGCCATTAGAAGAACACAGAGACAGACAGAGAGAGAGAGAAAGAGAAAAAAAAAGACCCAGGCTGTCACCGTCGACAGTGGTGGGCGAAGAGGGCGAAGAGGGCGAACTGTGGACCGCCACAGCCTTTCAGGACGGGGAAAAAATAAGCAGAACGCCAATGCTAACGTCCTGCACATCCGCTAAGGCGAGCATGTCGCAATTCACAGCGGAATGCTAACCCCAAGCGCCCGTCACTCGGCAAAGACTAATGCATGGACTCAGCTCTCATCATGGGACCCTGACCACATCCATACCCAGGGTGGATCAAATGCGGGCGGATCTTGTGGACCAATGTTTTGGCTGTTCGATACAGAAGATCTCTTGTCCACCATGATGACGATGGGGAAATTTGGCATGCACCTCATTCCCGCAAGCTCCAACCATTGCCCCTGCTTTACCCGCTCTCACCAAGTGCATGCACCCAAATAACAGTATGACTTGCAGGCGGAGACCCAAAGCCACATTATTGAACCCGAAGGTTGGCTCGACTTCACGCTTCCCTTTCCTCCACTAATATCTTGCCTGAGCCCTTGTTTCCTACTTACCTCTCAGAACCTGCCTGTTTTGCCGCCTTCTCTTACCCAGCATCTTTATATCTTGTCGTTGTTGTTGGTGGTGTTGTGTTGCTCCTTAATTCAGCCCCCATCTATTACTATTCATAGTCCCTACCCGTTGGGTCTGCAATCTTGAGGCGAGAAAACAGGAAAGGACGGGGTTGCCTCGCTCGCCAGTGTATCATAGAAGGTATGTTGTACGCCCGCTTGCGATCAATCAGGCTTGTCCAGAGCATGGCACAGCTGACGTACTGAACTAGTTGCCAGCTGCTGCCGGCAGAAACTCCAGGCCTCTTAATCTCTCTCTAATTGCCGATTGTTGTTGCTCAAATACACCATCACACTCCCCAATACTCAGCCTGATCTCGATAATTTCAACCAAAAAACCGCCCTTTGCACCAGACCCTACCATTTTGGCACCATACAGGCAGCGATTCGATAATACCGACTTGTGGGCGTGATCTGTGAATACAAGCCTCATGCAGTATTCAAGGCCGCCCTCGTTCGTGCCTTTTCCGTCGTCCTTCCAGACCCATAGAGCCAGCCTCGATCAGTCTAAACTAAGGGTCGACTTGAGACTATCCAAGGCTCCCCCGGTGCCCGTCTGGGCTTCACTGCCAACTCCCCCTATGTCAGGGACTCCACCGCCTGACCTACCATCGGAAGTTCCTCAGATTGCAGGTCGACGTCGAAAACGATCAGACACTCCGCCTGCTGGTCCAGCCGTGACCACTGCGGCGCCACCAACGCCTATTGAGCATGCGGTAGGCGTTAGCAGGGCACAGGCAGTAGCATCCAATATCATCCTTGACTCTTCTGGCCAAATACCGACTTATCCATCCTCATATCCACCGCCACTGGTCGCTGCTTGTGGCCCCGCTTCCACTATGGGCATTATTGCGAACAGTCCAGTGGAAGCTAGGTTTGCTCCCGGCCAGAGTTCTCCGCGCACGACGAGGAAGACCAAGGCACATGTGGCATCTGCATGCGTTAACTGCAAGAAGAAGCACTTGCGGTGTGACAGTGCACGCCCGTGCCGTCGCTGTGTTCAGAGTGGCAAAGAGGTAAGACAGGTTTTTCCCTTTTTTTTAAAAAAAAATTCTTTCCTCGCAATAGAAAGTCAAAACTGACGGCGAGAAGGACTCTTGCAAGGATGTAGAGCACAAGAAGCGAGGAAGACCACCTCTTCGGCCGGACGAGCCTTCCCGGAGAGCATTTGATCCAACTTTACACCCTCTAGCTCGTCAGACAGCCGACCCTTCTCGAAGAATGCCAACGGCCGATCCGTCCACATTTGCGCACCCTTCCCATCCAAGACCCTTCCGTCCTCTGCAAGCCCAGCCAGCATACGACCCGGGTCGGACCCAGATGAGACCACCACCCGCATACCCCCTCTATGCCCAACCAAGTGTGTCACCCAGCCAGGCAACAGCGATGGGCTCTTTCACTCCCTCCTCACGATCTTTCATGGGATCCAGCTATCAGGGGATGCAGGCGCCTGGTGGATATCCTAATCCTTACTCATATCTTCCGTCACAGGAGCCGATCAACATGTCGCATCAACAATACGTGAACCCTATATTCCCCCGCGAGCCTCTTCCTCCACCAGCTCCACAGCAACCGCAAGCAATGGGTTACGGTGCCTCTTTGCAGCTTCCTCCAATCCTCCCAGCACCTGAAAGAAATGTGATGGATCCGGCATTATCGCAACAATCTCAGGTGCATCAGCATCAACATCAACATCAGCATCAGCATCAGCATCAGCATCAGCACGGCCACCACAGTAGGCCTGGAAGCACAGCACAGCCAGATCCCAAACGACCGAAAATGGACATTCAGGGGATCCTTGGTCCAAGACACGATTAGAAAGAGAAGGACATGGACGAGATTAACGGTAAACCAAGCCAAACTCAACCCGGTGGTGATGTTTGCAACTGTACAACCATTTTGTTTCTGCGAATACCCTCATCCTCGGCCGGCGGAGCGCAGTACGGTGGCAATATTATTGATTTGTCTATGGAGGTGGTCTGGATAAGGATTGATCCCATGATACCCATGGCCATGAAGTCATCTTTTGGGTTACTGACGCACATGTTAAGATCTTGAAGATCTTGGTTCGGAGTTTTTGGGTTGTTCGCGCGTGCATTTGCAAACTTATTTTTTTTTCTGATATACGGGTACCTGGTGGATTGAATGTATTTGGCTCAGTGTGGCCATTAGATTCACACGCGGCTATCTCTCCTGAACGCGAATCTGAACGCTTTCCGGGTGATAGATAGTGTGTCTAGGCTAAAGAAAGTGAACGATCTCCTAAAATGAGGGGGGAGTGTACAATGAGTTTGATCAGTCTCGTTACGGAACATGTACAAAGTTCATTAGGAGACCTGTCTTGAACATGACAGATGGGTCCATGGGAAATTTGCCATGCCACTGCCTGAAGACGGAGAGAACGAGTTCGGAATCAGGCCGGAGTTCTATTTACTTCGGGAAAAATTGCGAAGCAGAGCGGCGGCGGCGGGCGGCGCGCGTGCGCGCTCGCGCTCGCTCGTTCGCGCTTGCCAATAGGATTCTGGCCCCAACCGAGAAAGTTAAAGTTTTCCTTGTCGGTTGACGTGGAGAGAGAGAGAGAGAAAGAGAAAAAATACGACACCGCCTTGGCACGCGGGCGCGCGCACGGCGCTCAGTGCGCGCACGGGCAGCGCAGTCGAACTGCAAAGAAGCCTAGAGTACGGGGTGCTCTGGGCCCAAATGGTAAGGTTAGCAGGGGGGGGGGGGGGGGAGAGGGAACCACTTTTCTTTTCCTTTTTTTTTTTTTCCCTTTCCCTGCCTTGACTGCAATTTCCTTGAGTTCGTAGTTAAAAGGAAGGAAAACCGAAAAAGCTTTTTTTTTTTTTTAGGAGGGAAGGAAGGAGGGAGGGGAAAAAAAAAGAACGAAAGAAAGAAATGAACTAACAACAAAGAAACCGAGCGCCGCCCTGTGGAGAGGGCCGTCCGTGTTCCGCTTTTTTTTTTTTCTCTTTCTATGGGCTCTTCTTCCAACCGGAAGAAAGATCTGTCAAAAAAGTAACTTATTGTTACGATATGGAGTTCGTACTAAATTAGCTAGTTCAGTTCTTGTTTTTTTCGGGGAAGGAGGGGGGGAAGGGAAGGGAAGGGGAAGGGAAGGGGAGCCAGGTGGGGTGGGCGTCAGTCAGTCGGGGGGGTCGGGGTCGGGAAGGGGAGGGGAGGGCGGCACATGCCAGTAAAGGCGCAGATTTTCCTGCCAAGATATGCAAAATACCTATTCGGGATATTACGTGCATATGTATGTACAAGAAAGCTTGGCACGCAGAGAAGGGAAGGAGGGGGAAGGGGAAGGGGCGGGGGGGGGCTGGTACTTTCTGTCTTTGGGGTAGCTTAAGTTAAGTACGTACTGTGGTTAAGATTGGAGAGAGAGAGAGACAGAGAGAGACAGAGAGAGGGAGGGAGAAGGAGGAGAGAGATACACTGAACAAGACCACACAAAGCCAAAAAACACGAAAAACAATTGCATAAACTAGAATAATACATTTCATTAATACCGTACATAATTCTTGAACTACATGTAAGTAAGACCTTACTCAACTTACACTTACCACCATACCGTGTACTGTATTTTTTAATCATCCATCATACCGGAGCTTTTGCTGGCTGGCCGGGCGAGGAATCACCTCCCCACCCATTCATTCATTCATTCATTCATTCATTACTACATCCCAAAAAGAAAAAAAGAAACCCCCGTATCCCATCCCGCCGGGCCCCTCCCCCCCCCCCCCATATCCATCCGGCCCCCATTCCCCACCACATGTTCATCTAGGGTATCCATACATTCCCGCGTTTCCTCGCATCGAAATGCATAAAAAGAACACAAAGAGTGGAATATTTTGTTTCTGCGTGTTTCTTGTTTCTCCTCAATACGATGATGCCACACACACACCGAACAAGGGGGGGAGGGCGCCATGCGGGAACGATGGCGGCAGCGGCAGCGCGGCAGCGGCTACGGATATCTAATTTTACCATGCAGCCAGAAAGGAGGTTCGCGGCGCCATGAGAAGGGATGGAGGAACGAGGACAAGGAAAAGGAGCACGAGACGAGACGAGACGAGACGTGGACATGGGGGAACGAGGAACAGAAGAATATAGATGTATTTACAGTAGTAGTAGTATGAGTATCAGTCGTAGCAGTAGGAGGAGGAGGACTAGTAGTAAGTAGTACTAGTATTGTCAAGGCGCTACTAAGCTGTCGCGCGGTACGGTGCGCATATATTTTCCTACTGTGGAAATAAAAGAGACACACACACCACACACACTCGAGAAAAAATTAGCAGGAAGGAGAAAAATAGAAAAAAATAATGAATTTAAAATAAAAATAAACTGAGTTTTATTTACTTCGTAAGCAGGTTGCATACTGACTGCTCAGTCAGGCACTTGTACAGTAAGTAAGTACGTGTGAACCAGTGTGGTCCTGCTCCTGTATGCATTGTAATCATCTGTGTGGCTATGTGGGTTTGGCCAGGCAGTTGGTTAGGTGGGGGGGAATATGAAACAAAAAAAAATATGCAAGAGAGGTCGTGGCGCGTAAAGGACGACAACAACAACAACAACAATAATAACAATATCATCATCATCGTCGTCGTCGTCGTCGTCATCAACATCAACAACAACCAAAACAAACAAGGCGCGCGAATAGTATGTTTTTTTTTGCCCTTTAAATGTCTCGTCGTAGATTGATTGATTCTAGCTTACACTGCAGAACCGAGAAACTCTGTCAAGTGTGTTTTAATTCATGAACTTAGGGGGGGAGCCAGAGGTGGGTGTGTGGGTAGTGTGTGGGTATCATCTGGGTGGTGGACAATCAGGTAATTAATTAGTTAAGTGGGGACAGGAGCTTAACTTTCGCAGGTAGCTGAGAATGGGAGGGAGCCGAGTGGAGAATCCTAACTAATTAGTTACGATTGCATGCAGGAGACAGGGGTGGGTAAATGTGTGTTGTGCGTGCGTCTGTGTGTGTGTGTGTGTGTCTCTGCGTGTGGGAGGGTGGTGTCATTAGGGCGATAAGGGCTGGCTCTCTTCTAATCAAGAAAGAGAGGGTGACAGGGTGAGAGAAAAAAGGGTGAGAAACCAGACGAAATGATCACTTCCTTGTTTTTTGTCGCAATTCGTTTTTTCGTTTGTTTAGATATTCGGGTCGCTAACAATTACCATCTGGGCGGAAGATCTTCATCTGGAGTAGGGTGGGTGGGAGACCTGTATCCTGGGGGGGGGGGGGGGGGGCATGAGGCAAGTTTTCCCTTTCGTTTTTGACTTTTCCTTTTCTCCCTTGCTTGGCACGCGAGACTGAGCGACATACCCGCTTCCCGTCTGTCGGTTTCAAGAGTCACCCGGTTGGCCGGCAGGCTGGTACGTCAGTCAGTCAGTTGAGTCATGCCATGTGTGGAAATGAAGACAGCAAGCCATTCAAAGTAAGTTACGTGTGACTTGCCCAGTATTCTGACTCAACTCCACTGTACATTAAGCCAGCAGCTTGTGTATGGGGTCGTACTATTTTTTGATTCTTTTGGGGCAACCGGTGGTATGGTTTGACTTGTCTTCTGTCTTTTGTCTGTCAGGTAAGTCCTGGCGGTCGGAACATAGCTGCGTCCTTCCGGGAAAAAGTCTTCCCCCCCCGAACTTTTGAATCTAAAGAAACACAACTGGCGGGCGTTCTTTTGTAACTGATCATTTCCTATTTTGCTTTGTTGCCTGCGTGCAAAGCAAAGGCAAAAGAGAGAAAGAAGACAAGACAAGAGAGTCAAAACTGATTCGTGTTGTCGCTGGATCGGCTCGGCCCAGGGCTGTCTAGACCAACCAATCTGTCGGACTTGCTGCGTTGTCATCAACCAATCTGTCGGACTTGCTGTGTTGTCATCAGAAAGACAGCTGACTGATGACTCACTGTTTCGTGTGAACAATGACTTCTGAGAAAGGATGATATTGTTGCTTCTCGCATTTAAAACAAACCTTGATGGTAAGCTGGTTGGGAAAGTTTCAGAGAGATCAAGCGCACCCTTTTTGGGGCTTTACTTGAGTGGACACCTGGTTGTGGAATGACCTGGATTGTGCCAGGGCATGGTGCCGGTTGAAGGCGCTGCAATATTGAGAGCAGCAAGGCCTGAGATCGAAATATCCTTTTCGAGGTAACAAATTCCGCCGGCCCTGGTGTTTCAGGGGACTGAGAGCAGACACAGCACCGGCACCGGGATACATATCAGGCTTGATGCTGTCCCACTTTTGTACCATAAGAAATGATGCAGGCATAATTTACTGCAGGTGCCGGTGGTAGTCTTCGAGGTTGGTTTATTTTAGTGTTTGCAGGGAAAGCCATGTGTCTTGACAACAAGGCCCTGGATTCTGTCCAAATAGACACTGTCCTGGTTGGGATCAGCGTGTACAAGGGAGGTAATGCTAGTTCCGCATTCATCAAGGCTTCCTGAAAGTTCAGTGGTGTTTACACAACAGCTTTTGCTGCCCAGCTGCACACCCGGCAAGTGACTGGTATTAGCCTGGAAGCAATGACAACTGGCTTCTCTCTGCGCTGCATGGTTATCATCATTGACTTGAACAGTCCGACCAGCCATCTGCAGACATTTGAATGCTCATCAAAGGAGCACCAATGTTTTTATACTTCGACCATGGGGAGTAACGTTTCAAAGGGAACCTTGGGATGATGTCTGGGTCTCTCACGTGACAGCATCAATGGGTTGGTTTCCGCGGATATTTTGATCCGAGCCGGGCCAGAAGGCAAATCGGTGTCTTGGGGGCTACCATAAGCGAGTCGTCACCTCAATTTCGACTTCATCCCTTCTCTCAGCTTTCTCCATGTACACGTGTACTGTCCAGCCGGAGTCAATGTTTACTTTCCCGCCGTTTTATTCATGTCCCTTGCTCAATTTGTCTTTATCCCGCCGGTCAGACACCCTTTCTGACGAAGGGGCAACCGTGTCATGACAGAGAAGATGGACCGAGGAAAGAACCTCAAGAGCGATGACGAATACAAACATGACGAATTCACGACTCATGCAGCCGCCGAGAGTGATGTCTGAACTGGAAAAAATAACAAAAAAACTGGATTCTATACGTCAGAGCATGTGTGGTCTACAGAGATGTGATCTCAGCACTGTCAAGCCATTCTCATTGTGATTGTGAACAAGTCGCCGAGTTCTACATACAGAGCATGGTTATCCCCCCTTATATGATGTGCCTTGGATGTAGAGGCCAAGTCATTTGATTCGTCAAGCAACGGGACTGCCTGCTGTAACAGCGGTGTCAAGGTTGCTCCTTCCTCAAGCAGCTCCCAACAATTCCCACTTGAAATTTTCACCGTCCTCTCAACATTTCCACCGGCCTGTTTGAACCGCTTCAAAACCTGAAACACTACATCCATATACACATACACCTTCAGTTATATCACGACGATCCTCAAACCAGGATCATTCAAAATGTCCGGGACTTCCCTTTGTGTTGGACTTCCCGACAAGTCAAGCTATTGAGCTAACACAAATCTTCAACTGCAGATACTTATCACAATATTTCCCGTGTACAACATTCAGTCAAGCGCCAGAACAATCCCCCTTGCAGAGCTCCTCAATGGCGACTTGTTACAGATGTATATCAAATAACACGCATATATATCAGAATGCCGAGTTTACCTGAGTTGGGCAAGATTCCCTGTGATCTTAGGGCTACATGGTTCCCTCCACCACTGGCATTCTGGGTAGTGACACAACGTGCTGTATGATCTCCACTCCATCTCCATCTTTCCCCCTCCTAAGCCTTGTGTGGATTTCTAATGAGTTGAGAAAGCACTTTGGCTCTCTCACATCTAGCGAGATGACAGTCGCAGATGCAAGTACCAACAGTACCGCTCAGCCGCACCACGAAACCTTGTGTCATGACAGCGTGGAAAATGCTCGAGGACGACATCTCAGGGGTCCACTACAGACTTGCCACCAAACTTCCTCACTGCTTGACCCTTGCCGTCCTTGTCCTCATTTATGACATTCTTCTTGTTTACCTCATGCTAACTCTTACAGCTGTGGGACACCAATAAGGAACTCTTCGCCTCTCCCAAACTTCTCAAAATTCTCAAAACACGGGAGAATCTAGACAAGTTGCTAGAATGCTCGGCAGTCAAAAATCCGCACATTCATGGAATTGTCACGTTTATACACAATCTCTGCTTCGGCCGAGAAGAGGGCAGCTCGGGAGTCTCGGGCCCAGCCTTGACCGGGTCTGTTCCGGGCATGGGGAGAGGGATGAAAGGTGCTGAAGATGGAGAAGGAGAAGAGGAGGAAGGAGGCAGAGAAGAAACAGGAAGATGTGCCAAATATCACCAATGGGGGTTCGGTAAGGTCTCGGAATCAAAGGGGCTTGCAGGACGGAAAAACGAAAACCAGCTCTTCAAGGGAAAGTGCATCCCTGTCTAAAGTTGTAGGACTCAAGAGGATGGATTTACGCTCCTCTGTGATGACGAGGAGATTCAAGTCTACATCAGCGGTAGCTTGGCTTTGACCATTATCATTTCATCCCAAATGGAGTGCGTGCCCCGAGCATGCAAGACTACTTTCCGCTGCTATGGCCGACAACAGAGACATGTTTGCCTCTGGTTGCAGAAGTGGCAAGTATTCCGCGCTATGGAAGGACTTGTGCAGTTGTCTATTACGGCAGGTATGGTTCCCTGGCTGGCACAGTCTCTATGGGCTTGTGCTAATGAAGTTTGAACTCTACAGCCATTTTCAGTGGCAAGGGAGCTTCCAGACTCTATCGCCTTCAGATGGATGGAAAGCTTTGGCAGCAGAATCGACAAGTATGAGAAGATCCATGAGAAGGATTGCCCAGGAGGCCTTCAGACGCTGAAGATAACTGACGAGCGAGAGGGTCAAGGTACGTTACAAGACCCTAGTCCTGAAGGGAAAGAAGGGGGGTTGTTGGAAAGTCAATACGGTTTGCTGACCATGTCAGAGAGCAGGCTGAATCTTGCTGAGAAGAGCCGACCTGTCGATGAAGACACCCAAGGCCACGAAGGCTACCAAGGGGAAAGGGCTAGCAGCTTAATCTCGTGGCTCGCCTCGCCTTCGCCCTCGCCCTCGATGCGCTATGCGGCATCGTCTAGATCAG
Organism: Chaetothyriales sp. CBS 135597; assembly: GCA_003709825.1. Taxonomy (NCBI): domain Eukaryota; kingdom Fungi; phylum Ascomycota; class Eurotiomycetes; order Chaetothyriales; species Chaetothyriales sp. CBS 135597. Next base: position 269,213 of record QQXN01000027.1, on the reverse strand, counting down.
CTCATGTCTCATCCATCAAGGGTTCCTCTTGTGAAATATCCTCAACAGCATGGTAATAGTTGGGATTCAGCCTTTTTCTGGCCACGTTGGCCGCGGCCCAAAGCTTCGTGGTGGTGGTCCTTGTGATCGTGATTGGTATCGCATCATGTTCTGTCCTGAACGTGGGTGCATCAATTGGCCGGACCAAGGCCGTTGCTGTCTGATCTGTTATCTGTGGCAACAGCATGTCGTCCCGTCTCTCTATGGAGAGGATCATGTTGCGGCCGCTGAGGCGCGTGCTTTTGATGCTGATGCTACTCCCGACCCCAATCACACCACATCCGAGAACTCCTGGCAGCTACATAGGGATCTTGTCACACCATCTACCCAAGTACCCTTGTGGACAGATGCATGCCTAGCACTAGGCTTCACAAAAGAGCAGGCAGCACAGGGAAACAAGGGTATCCGCATCAAAGACAGTTCATTTCAACCTGAGCATGCACAAGTACTTGCAGCCGCTTGGATGCGCCGTCCACGGCTACTGGGAACATGACGAGGATATTCTAGCAAGCTTATCAATATTGCAGTACAGATTTCCCATCACGTAACAAGCTCTACCAACACCGAAGGTCTGTAAGATTGCAGAGCGAAACACGGAACATTCCACAAAGGTTAAAGCCGCAACAGAAACCAACCTCCAAGCCAGTTGTCTCATGCTTCCTTTCCCTGATAGAAGGAGATAAGATATAGTCTTATCAGTATATCACAATCTAAGCCATCTGTGCGGGTTCAGGATGCGGTAACTCGCTGGGCGGCCTGACCTTGTAGCTTTGACGTCAACGGGCTGGAGATCATGCAAGGGGAAGGAAGAGCAAGGCAAATAAAGTAATCGAACAACCAACCAACCAACCAGGCGAACAAAACAAGTGAAAGCGTGATGATAGCTAAGAGTATGTGTGTGTGTGTGTCTTGAAGATCCTTCAATATTATTCATTCTTCTCCTCTTCCACCTGATTGATCCCAAAACCTGGTTGGTATACATGATGAGTCATCATCATGGATGTAAGTAAGAAAAGCTTGCATTTCCATGCAGGGAACATGCATCTATCATTATATAACATGCACGGTTTACATACTACATACAATACAGATAAAAAAATAAATAACCAGTTACTAGTAGTAGTATACTTATATACTTTTACATTCTTCTACTAGTCCAGTAAGTAGTCTAAGATTGACGGAATGAAAAAAAAATTCATCATTCATGATCCATGATCCATGATCATCGCCGTCGTTTTTTTTGTCCGATGTCCGGCGGGCCCCGGGGCGGCGGGGGGCGGCGGGGGGGGGTGCGCTTTGGTGGCCTGGCCCGTCGGCCGGGCAAAAGAAAGAAAAAAAATCTCCTGCCCTCTCAAAGTCACCGAGAATGGATGAATGGCAAAGTGGATTGGACCAGGCAGACCTGCCGGATTGAGCAGGAGGCTAACTGGATTGTGTTGGACGGGAGACGGCGGCGATTTTGGCGAGGGGGGGGGCAGGAGCGCGGGAAAAAAAAAATTGAAGCAAGGGCGACGCCGGGGAGTTAAGTGGGCGTGGGTGTGGGGATGGGGAGGTGGAGGTGGAGGTGGAGGTGGAGGTGGAGGGGGAAAGAACGCGTTGCTGACAGCGCACCGCCAAGTCCAAGTCACCTCTCTAGTTCTACAGATCAACGTGACGAGTGCGAAAGGTCTCGAAGGTTTGTTTTCCTGGGAAAAAAGGGGGGGGAAGGGGAAACTACTACCTCTTTGACCTTTCAGCCATCCAAACCACACCACCCATTTTGACTACAGAACCGCCGCCATGCTTTGGCCAAAAAAAAATATTTGCACACTCACAAAACGATGAACCCGGAACGCCCGCTCGTTTCTATGCTTGTCTCCCACCGGTACGCAGAGAAGAAATGGTGCTGTTGCCGGTCATTTGGTCATTTGGTGGCCCACTCGACAGTTTCCAGCGCCAGTAAGACCTGTATCAGGGTACTGGGCAGGATCCAGACGACATAGCTCTGGAATAGGATCTTGGCCATGACGGACATGTAAACATTGTTAATCTGGCAAATCTGGGCCAGTTGCAAGGCCGACGGGGCCCCGGACAGGAGGAAGCAGATGATGACAAAAATCTTGTCATCGACAATGCTGACAGGCACATATTTTGCCACGAGGGCAAGCATAGGAGCCATGATGATGGTAGGCAAGACCATGCGGCTGACCAGGCTGCCAATAAGCAGCTTGCGCTCCAGCGTTGGGTCGTCACTAATGCTAGAGTCCTCTTTGGGGAGGGTGTTGCGAGCCAAATTGCCGCCCAGGACGACGAGGATGAGCGGCACTGCGACGCCACCAGACTGCTCGATGGCACGAGTGACCGAGTTGCGAACAAAGGTGCCTTTGTCGAAGAAGAGATGTTGGAGTGAGGGAATGGAGGCAACAATAATGGCGATCAGCATCGCCCACAGCGGCGGATTCATGAACTCCCACAATCCCGTCAGGAAGCGGGTGACCCATCTCGAAAGGACACGAAGTCCCCGTTGCAAAGGCGAGGGCAGTAGGTTGAAGATAGTGGTGAAAAGACTGGAGACAGTGGCGTTAAAGCGCTGTTGGACAGCGTCAATGCGGTTGAGAAGCTTGTTGAAATCGCCTTTCCAACCTGGGGCGTCCTCGTCATACTTTGGTCTGGTCAAGAACTTGGGTAGGCTGGTAACGTGGCCGTTGGGGCCGGCCAGACATGCAAGGGTCTGGTCGTGTGAGCTTGAAGAAGAACGCGAATCTGGGCTCGGCTTGTAGGGAGTCCTTACGCCACTGGATACGGCAGGGGAGTTTGCAACTCTTGTATGCTCGTCATCGTCATCGTCGTCATCATCGAAGAAGCTATCGTTGCTGGCGTTGCCTGGAATTGAGAGATGGACCTGAGGTTCAGCATCGGCTTCGTCAGGATCATCGCGGTACCTGCCTCTCTCGAGACGGTCATACGAGATCTTGGTGCCACCCTCTTCTTCGGTATACGAGTCGGGCGGAGCCAAGAGGACATTATAGCCCCAAGTCCAGCGGAGGAGTTGGCCCAGCTGCTGGAAAATGAGCAGGTAAAGAATGCCGCGGGCAGCGACCTCGTCGTCGTTATCGCCCGGGATCTTGTCCCAGTGAAGTCCCTTCAGAGTTTTGGATAAGGAGATGACGAGCGAGATGGGCAGCGAATTGGAGTTGCCGAAGATGCCCATGGCAATGAGAAAGTTCTGCTGGCGCTTCTTGAAGCGGAGCAATCGACCGACGGCCCAGGAACATGCGTACGAGACGATGGTCTGAATGATGAAGATGACGGGAATGATAGCCAACTCGCCCAGTTTTTCTGCGCTCAGCTGCGAGGCGAGCTTGGTGAAGACGAGACAGGGAGTAAACAGCTGGACGTTGAGGTTGGCAAGGAACTTCTGCGACTCCGAGTCGAACATGCCCTGGCGAGCGACCAGGTAGCCGGGCGCACTGACACAGACGACCTCCAGCACGGCCTCGAAGACGAGCAGGGTCAAATGGCCAAAGCTGGGGTGGGATGAGCCTCCTCCCATCGGGCCGATGGCAAGCATTTGTAGCGCCGTGTCAGCCAGCGGCTTCTGGTCACGTCGTGCAATGGCAGCCATCAGCTCACGCCCGCGAACCGACACCGGAGCCGAGATGAAGTCGAACAGCGGCATTGTCGGCGGTGCCGCGACGAGAAGGTGGGTCGGAGGCGGCAGCGGCAGCGGCGGGAAGGATACGATGGGGGAGGGAGAGGAGGATGAGAGATTATGAGAGATGTCAGTGTGGCGATGGGGGGGGGTGAGGGTGTGCAGGAACCGGGAGATAAACGGGTGACAACACCGGCCCTGAATGATGAATGAGCGGCGATAACTGTTGAGGTGCTGCTGCAAACCCCGTCACGCAGCAGTCACGCAGAAGGAAGGCGCTGATGACGGCGCGACGACAAGAAAGCGAAGGTGTAGGGACTAGAGATGCTTTTAGGCTTGCTGGGAGCCAACCATAGCGTGGCCCGCGCGGCGGAACCGGCCTGGGCCCTCCTGATTGGCGCGAGATCAGGGATATTCAGAAGGTTCGCAATCTGCCAAGTCCGCTGGACAGAAGGAAAACTGGCTTTAACTTTATTTAGCCGCAGTAGTACGTCAGTCGTGGCTGGTGAGCAGCGCGTGGGTGTTTCCGCGGGCCTGACTGGCTCCACCACAATTGCCTTGCCTTGCCTCTGTCCTAAAATGGAAGGTACGGCAAAGGCAGCTTCCTTTCCTTTCCTTGGCCTTGGCCATCACTACTGGTACACATGCCATAGTACAATTAATCCTCATCTTTCCGCTCCGCCACCCCTGTGCCCTCCTCTGGCTTGTGTTCCGCCTCCTTCTTTACCGCCTGCTCGCCCTGCTCGACCTGGCTCACCTGCTCAGTCTTGCTCTCCTCCTCCGTCTTGATTGTCGCACTGTCGCCCTGCTTCACCACCTCGTCCGATGCTGGCGCGTCACCTTGTTTCGTCGTAGCTTCTTCCCCCGCGTTTGCTTCCACGTCAGCGGAGCTTGCTTCAGCTGGTGTGGCTGTGGCTGTGACTGTTGACAGGGGTGCCGTTTCCGCTGCAGCCGCACCACTCACAACTGGCTCAGGCGGGGGACTCGGTGGTGCGCCCTCGGTGATTCCATTAGTTGCAGGCCCTGCATCTTCCATTGTCACGTCCTCGTCAGTGGCTGGTCTTGGCGCAGGTGACTGGCCACGCGACACCTCAACAGAACCATTCTGTTGTTGTGCCGGAGTGCCATTGCCAATCTCTCTGTCGACCTCCATCTCGTCGTCTGGCAAGCTTGATCCGTGCTGAGGCGTACCGCTCGCGCTCCCTGTCTCAATGCCCGAATCCTGGCCGCCCACATCCATGATTCCTCTGTAGTTTGCTCTCGCTCTGGCTACGTTGCGGCCGGGCACTTCACTTGGTTTGCCGGCGTCATCCATTTCCTCATCGCTGTCGCCGTCGTACAATTCGCCATTGTGTTCCACATGTTTGTCATTCCGTCTCTGGGTCTTGCGCACATCGGGCTTCAAGTCTTCGTCAAGATCATCCAGCTCGGCCTCTTCGTCCTCCTCGGCGGCTAGTGATTTGCCAGGGATCTCGGTCTGTTGCACTGAAGGCACCTGGACTGTGCGCCGCATGTTGTCGAGCACAGCATCTAGGATTTTCGTCAAATACTCGCGTGAGTTTGCGTTGTCCATGTTGGAGGGCCGGACATCGAGCTCATAGTCGGGCGCGTAGTACTGAGAACGAGTTAGCTGGCATACAGACACCACAAAGCACTGTGCTTACCTCGTAGTAGTCATTGAATGGGAGGTTCGGCTGCATTTCTTCGCCGACAAGGGTGCCGGTTTCATACGCCCACGTGCGAGCGACATTCCTCATGGTGTAGCCACCTCCACCAAGGATCAGGGTGGGCAGATTGAATGATTTGACGTATCTCACGCAGTTAGCATGTCCCTTCATGCTCAGGTTGAAACATCCGAGACGATCGCCGGACAAGCTGTCGCCGCCGCACTGCAGAACCACAGCAGAGGGCTGGTAAAAGTCCATGGTGGCCTTGATCACGGGTTCGAAGATGCCCTTGTACGAGCTGTCGTCGATGCCGTCCCGCAGAGGAAAGTTGACCGCATAGTATTTTCCTTGGCCGACGCCCACATCTCTGAGCTCGCCGGTGCCGGGAAAGTACTCGCCGTACTTGTGGAAGGAGACGGTCATGACTCTATCAGTGGTGTAGAAGGCCTCTTCGACGCCATCGCCATGGTGGACGTCGATGTCGATGTAGAGCACGCGCTTGTGGAATCGCAGAAGCTCGAGGATGCCGAGCACGATGTCGTTGACGTAGCAAAAGCCACTGGCCTCGCTTTTCTTGGCGTGGTGCAGGCCGCCTGCCCAGTTGATGGCGATGTCGGCCTTCTGTCTATTCAGTCTGGCTGCGCCTTCCATGCTGCCTCCGGCCGAAATGCCACAAAACTCGAAGAGTCCGTCAAAGACCGGGCAGTCATCTCCGACATTGTACTTCTGTTGCTCTTTCTGGTATGATTCCATGTTGTCTGGAGTGACCTTCGCCAGGAAGTCGATGTATTCATCCGTGTGGAACTGGGTCATTTCATATTTGGAGGCGGGTTTTGCTCTGTAAATCTCCATCTTGCGGTACAGGCCATAGTTCATGACCAATGAGTGAGCCAGCCGTATTCGGTGAGGCTTCATGGGGTGACCAGACACATAGGCGTAGTTTCCCACATCCGAATCATAGAAGTATGCGACGCGCTTCTTGTCATCGCCATTCATCCGGATGGGATCGAGGGGCGCAGGATTGAAGGCCATGGTCAATGGTCAACGGTGGTTCTTGGCTCTGCTTGATCGCCTTCCTAATTGCCCGCCAGAGACGAACCGGCTCTGAGCAGGCCGGACAGGACTAGAGAGGGCTCTCAGGCTGTGCCTCTCCGCGGGGCGCAGTTCAGGTGTACACAGTGAGAGTTGACAATGGGCAGGCTGATGTTGCTGTCTTGCAGAGAAGGGAGGAGGTGATTAGAGGGAAGTAGGCAATGTGATGGAGGGGAACAAATGAAACACAGGAAGGTGTAGCTTGAAGTTGTGGTATGTGTGTTGGTGCGTTTGCAAGAGAGGCACATATAGACCTTCACCAAGAGGAAGGTACTGTAACTTTACACAGTACAGTACAGTACGTGTAGATCGCGCTGTAAAAGTGGATCCCAAGTCGACGCCGCATTCATAATGTCTAAACCTTAATCGGAGGCCGTAAAGCTTCGTAATTAATTACGCTAAGCTAATTGCGCGTTTCCTGACGCCTTCTCAGTCGGTGGTGACCTGGTCGCAATTGTTATTCCCGTCGATATCGTCAGTCTATCTCTGGCTTCGTTTCGCTCATCTTGTCCATCGAACGGCAGTGTTCTGACCATCATCATCACTTTACTGCCATCTGCCATCTACCGGCCTCCGACCCTCATCATCATCATCCTCCTCCTCCTCCTCCTCCTCCTCCGCCGCCCCTGCTGCTACTGCTCCTCCTCCCCCATCATAACTCTTGCCTCAAGCGCCCGCCACCAGCACCATGGACCGCTTCAATCGGCTGCTTCATGCCGCTCAAAATATGGGCGCTGCTGGCGGCGGCAATTCCAGCGGTGACCAGCAAAACCTGGTCGATAACTCCGAGACAGTGTATATCTCGTCACTTGCCCTGCTCAAAATGCTCCGCCATGGCCGTGCAGGTGTCCCGATGGAGGTGATGGGCCTTATGCTTGGTGAATTCGTTGATGACTTCACCGTGCGTGTTGTTGATGTCTTTGCCATGCCGCAGTCCGGCACCACAGTCAGTGTTGAGTCGGTAGACTCTGTGTTCCAGACAAAGATGATGGACATGCTGCGGCAAACAGGACGACCAGAGACAGTGGTTGGGTGGTATCATTCACATCCTGGCTTCGGCTGCTGGCTGTCGAGCGTCGACGTCAACACCCAGCAATCCTTCGAGCAGCTCACGCCCCGAGCCGTCGCCGTGGTTGTGGACCCTATCCAGTCAGTCAAAGGCAAGGTTGTCATCGACGCCTTTAGATTGATCAGCCCGCACATGTTGGTGATGGGCCAAGAACCTAGGCAGACGACATCCAATCTAGGCCATCTGAACAAGCCTTCGATACAAGCACTCATCCACGGCCTCAACCGCCACTACTATTCTATTGGCATCCAGTACCGCAAGACCGGTCTGGAGGAAAACATGCTGATGAACTTGCACAAAGAAGTCTGGACCGAGGGCCTAGAGCTGCCCGGTTCCTTCGGGGCAGAACGGAAGAAGACTGAAGAAGGCCTGAAGAGACTGGTTGACCTTGCCGATGGCTATGAGAAGCGCGTGCGAGAGGAAAACGAGCTGACAAAGGAACAGCTCAAGACACGATACGTTGGCAAGGTGGATCCGAAGAAGCACATCGAGGATGTGGGACAACAGCTCATTGAGGACAACATTGTTGCTGTTTCAAGACAGATGATCGACAAAGAAGCCAGTGTGGCGAAGAAGCAGGAACATACAAATGGCCACAGCTACACGAATGGCAGCAACGAGATGGAAGAGGACCTGTAGAAGGAAGGCCAAGCTTTAGCTGTGCTGGGGACGCAGCAGCGCATTATCACTCTCATTTTGAGCACGGCTAAGTCATATCACCAAGCTTGACGAAGGGCCACTGCACGAGTCTAAAAAGATGGAGACTGGCTTGGGAGGTGGGTGGCCAGGTGAGCATGGTGAGCACGATGTATTGAGTAGGTCCGTCCAGATTATTTTATACACAGTAGAAGACGGGGAAGGACTAACTCCGGCTGTCCGGTTAACCCCGGGGCTTGGCGTCTCCGCTGGTGAGAAATTCTTCACCGAGCTCCAACACAGCTTCTCCCCTTCTTTTTCTACAATTTGAAAGTTGAATAAACCCAGACAATTTGACTCTCCGTCCACAGTCGTTCTTATGTTCGCCGAGTTGTATTAGCTGGGGAGACCAAGCATTCATCGTTCTCCTCAAGAGCGCGGGACAGGCACGCCGATGATCTCGACCGCCCCGTAAGAACGAGACAGTATAATCAAACTCCTTTTAATGATTCATGACTCTGCTGTCGGGAAGGAAGAGCGCGTGAGAAGGCGTGCTGCCCACCTGAGCTTCCATGACCAGCTCACTTCTCGCTCGCTATCTGTGGTTGACTGACCCTGCAGCTTGAGCCCAATGGTGAGACCATCGTGGAAGCTCAACCTCAAGAACGCCTTTCCTGTTCCTGAGGACCGCGACCCAAGGCGTCACAGAGATCCTACCAATTATGATGGAGATTTTGTTCGCCAGGGCACCTTTCCCTTTTTCTCACTGCCTCCAGAGCTGCGCAATCGCATTTACTACTTGGTCTGGTTTGGCAGTCCAGCAGCTGGCCATCCCGACTCATTCCCTCCCCTGGCAGCGTCCGACAGAGGCCGGCTGAATCTCAGTTTGGTCTGCAAACGGCTGCACCTTGAGTCTACTCACTTGCTCTATTCCTCCACCTCGTTCCGCTTATTCCCCCTGCAGGACTTTCTCTACCTACCCACGCCATTGACACTGCCTCCTCACTACCGCACCCACATCACTACACTCTCGCTTATAGTGGGATCAAGCTGGACGGACCCGCCCTCATCATGGCGGGTGGGCAAAGCCATGACTCGCTGTCTCTCGCGCATGAAGCTGGTGCACATACTCAAGATCTTCATCGAAGTCGATCCCAGCGTGCCCATGTTTGCAGGCTTCCGGCGCTCTGAGACGTTCTACACCGACTGGTGTGGATGCCTGGTCAGAGACGTGCTCAAAGTGCTGACTTTGAGCTGTGAAGTTGTCGAGGTCGATGGCAACCCCGGTCTTGATCCGCATGGGCAGCTAAGCACGCGGATTGTGAGTGAGGTGGAGGCCAGCGGCAGGAAGGTGAGATGGGGTCTGGAGTGGGCGGATAAGGTCAAGAGGATCGAGCAGCGGAGAGCTAAGGGCCTGATTGTGTCTACAACGATGGACGAATTGGCTGATCGACTGAATGAGATGGAGATCCTTAGTTCGGTACGTGCCTAGAGAGCTAGGGGCGTATAACAAATTGATAAGTGACGATCCAACAAATTAATAGGTGACGATCCAACCAAGCCGGTGCGAGAAATGTCCCCCAAGGCTCTGTTGGTCTTTGATATAGTGCCAAGACCGGGTCAGACTAGTATTGATACGTGTAACTTATACAGTAATTAATTACGTGGAGATTTCTGTGGAATTTCCATCCGACACACACGACCATCACTGCGCCCACCATGTCCATGTCTTGCTAATTGCCAGTGCCGATACCCTGTTTATCGTCATGTCATGAGTGAGAAAAGATAGGAATGCTCAGTCGTGCGTGCCTGCCTCTTGTGAGGCAACAACCACTCCGAGTGGCCATTGCCACGCGAAGAAGTCTCGCGTCGACGCCATATTGGCTGAGGGCGTACAAGGGAAAGTCGCGAGAACTGCTGTTGGGTACGTCCGGTCAATACCGAGTACCAGACCATGCCCATCAGCCATGGAAGCAGCAGACGCAGCCTACGTCTAGCGACCAACGACCGCGTCTCCGACCAACCCCCCAACCGGAGAAGGAGCAAGTCGAGGTAGACGATTCGAACGCGCCCCAAAGGTCATCCATCCACCGGGCTCAGCATGATGCCGAGCCCAGTCAGGAGCAGGAGCAGGAGCAGGAACAGGCCCAGGCCCAGACCGCCAAAGCCGCTTCATACACCGACTCCGCAACCCCCAAGTCAGAACCCGAGCCGTCAGAGCCGCAAGCTCCTCTCCCCGACCTGACCAAAGGCATTCCATCCACATTCGCCGCCGAGCTGGAGCAGGCACAGTCACATGCCAAGGCTCGCAAATCAAGCCTGGACATAACTGAGGATAATGCCGATGCGGTGCCTGGTGCCGATGGAGAGGGCCCGCGAGATCGACTCCCACGGTCCGAATACGTGTCGTCTAGCGACCGCAAGAAACAAATCGGAGCCAAGGGCTTCTATGCCTTCCTGGCCCTGGCCGTGCTAGGATACACCGCCTATCTGGGTCGGAATTGGGAGAGCGAAGAGTTGGAGAAGAAGCACGCGGACGCTGCACCGTCTGGCTGGGGATTCGGTCTGTTCTGGAACAGAGTCAAGACGCGATGGCAGTCGAGCGTCAGCTACTATAGTGACCCTGTCACTACCAAGCTGCTGCCGGATGAGGAGAAGGATCCTGCCATGCGCATGCCCTTCACGCTAGTCCTCAGCCTTGACGACCTGATGATCCATTCGGAGTGGACGCGGGCAACAGGCTGGCGCATCGCAAAGCGCCCGGGCCTGGACTACTTCCTTCGCTATCTTAGCCAGTACTATGAACTCGTTCTCTTCACCACACAGCCGTATGCCAGTGGTGAGCAGGTCATGAGGAAGCTGGACCCCTATATGATGATCAGATGGCCGCTATACCGTGAAGCAACGTTGTACCAAGATGGTGGCTGCGTCAAGGTAAGACAGGCCTCTTCCCGATCCAAGTGGTAAGCTATCGCTAACTTGAACAGGATCTGTCATATCTGAATCGCGATCTGAAAAAAGTGCTCATCATCGATACTGATCCTCACCACGTCAAGAATCAGCCAGAAAATGCGATTATCCTGCCGCCGTGGAAAGGCGATCCCAAGGACCAGACGCTCATTCAGCTGATCCCCTTCCTCGAGTACCTGGCTACGATGGGCTTTGACGATGTTCGAAAAGTGCTCAAGTCGTTTGAGGGCAAGTCGATTCCGGAAGAATTCGCTCGAAGAGAGAAGCTGCTGCGCGAGAAGTTCCTGGCAGAACACCCGCAGAAAGCCAAGAGCAAGCGTTCCTTCGGTCTCGGCTCCATCTTCAAGCAGCAATCGCCTGATGGGCTGCCCAGTCTTGAACAGGCCCAGGCCGAGGGTAAGATGGTGTGGGATATCATCCGCGAGCGGGGCCAACGCAACTACCTCGAGCTTGAGAAGAGGATCCAGGAAGAAGGGGCAAAATTCCTGGCTGAAAGAGAGGCGGAGGAGAAGAGGATGAACGAGGAAGCCATGAAGGACTTCCAGAAAGGTGGTTTCATCACTCGCTGGATTTCTGGTGGTGGTGGTGAGGAGGAGGAGAAGAAGGAGAAGAAGTAGTTGGGGTTTTGGCTTGACAGTGCCATCGGTCAGTCAGGTCCATGGCTCACTGCTCAGTAGTGTATGGAGCAGCACACTGTACAGTACTACAAACTTTCTGCCATTGTAAAGTGATAGTGAGCTTTGCATAAGGTGGGGGTAAAAGAAGACAGAAGACAGGGACTGTGGTTCAGGTGCAGGCTGAGAGCAGACCTGTGGATTGTGTAAAGGTAGCTTAGATATCTCATCTTCTAACAAATTGTGTCTCTACTGTGTTACAACATTTAAATTAGGGTGTGCTTGTAAGTGATGTTGGTGTTGAGGGTCTGAATGAAGGTCAAGAAATCCTTCAAAAAGAGAAGACAAGAAGAAGGGCAGCAAAGTTTGGTGCCTCAGCAGACACCGCCTCAAACTGCTCTGTCAGCTTGGGAAGGCACCAAGAATACAGATGGAAGGTGCGAGGACTTTTCTAGGGCTGTTGCCTGAAACAGGCACGTGGGGGAGGGGAGGCGGGTGGGCTATTCCTTCCCTCCGGTCGGCTGCCGGAGATGGATGGCATGGCATGGCAAGAGCCAGACGGAGGGGCGAAAAGCAACCAAAGCGAAAGAATTCTGTAACCTGAATTTGAGGCAGGAGATTTGAGGCAGGCCTCCATCCCTGGCCTGGGAATAAGCAATCTTCCGTTGTTACACAGCCATGACCCATCGAGCGCTGGTCTCACGAGTCACGACTCACGAGAGGCGAAAGTTATTAACAGATCTGGAGATTTGGCGCTATGCCGGATATGGCAGCGGCTAAGGAATTAACTTTCTTAGTCACTGCGACTTCACTATTAACGACGGCGATGCCTAAATCGAGAATGGCGAATCACACGTCCATGCGACAAGGACACGGCCGCACCTGCTAAGCGACAACCGACACTGGGCATAGCTTTTGGCATTGACAGCTGCTTTAAGTCCCCTTCCCCTTTCGCGGTGCTGTCGGTCGGTCTAATACGCAGTGTGAGACCTCAGCCTAGCGAAATGGCCTGTCGGTTGAACGCGGCCTCAGGATTGATCGTCGTCCAAATCAGCACCAGATTGCTTGGGAGATGAGCTCGAGGGCGAAGAAGCCGACGAAGCCTACCAAGACATCATCATGCCAGACGTCCGTAATGTCGACACCGCAGCATCAGATCCAGGCGAGCTTGGCTTGGCCCAGCCCTTGGATGCCATGCCGGCCAATCCAGGCACTTCCCCAAATATATCTCAGGCCCCCTCAGTACCGGCATCGTCATCATCTAGCAGCAGCAGCAGCAGCAGTAGCAAGAGTGGTCCTGCTCAAGCTTCAAGTAGCTTGTTCTCGCAATTGCCTGCTGAAGTCATCCAAAGGTGTGGCCCCCCAACCCCCCCGGTTCATTATTATCCTCTGGCCGGCTTATTACTCTAGTCAGGTGCTGATCTAAATATAGAATACTCTGGGCGGTGGATGCCAATGGGTTTGCTTCGGCTTCGCTCTTGAACAGAGAGTGGTACAAACAGTCCCAGAGTGTGGAGCTGTATGCGTACCATCTGTCTCGATGTCCGTCGTATGCGTTGTCCAATGCCGTCCTGACCGGCCCCTTCCGAAGAAAGGACGAGCTGCAGCGCATCAAGACCAAGTTTGCTGCCGAGGTTCGCCGCAACCTGTTTGAGGCGTATATGCGACCCAGGCAGACGCTCATTAACCTGATCTCCATTAATGCTAGCTCCTCGGCCGCCTTCCCCGGCGGCGAGGTCTTTCGATTCGCCTTCTCGCCTAACGGGCAGATTGTCTTGGCCCTGAGCTCGTCGCGAATCTATGTGCTTGATGCTACGAAGGATCAGATTCATGTGCAAAGGGAGTTGAAAACATCGCGGCGGCCCCTTTCTGCGTCCATCACCGACGATGGCTCTCTCCTTGCTGTTCTTTCCTCGCAGCATCAGGCCAATATCTATGCGTTGACGTCGCAAGGCATCAAGCATCTTCAGGTTCTCACGATGGAGAATGCTCCACGAACGATTGCACTGGCTCACGAGGGAACTGTTTTGGCCGCCGCTTACGAGGGCGGAGTCGAGGTCTTCTCCCTGACAGTAAATGCGCTGTCTACCGATCGACGGGCTGTGCGCAGTGAGGCCATGGATACTCTTCAATTCTCTGGCGATGGCTCCATGCTGGTGGGCAGCTCGCAAAGTCTTGACGAGCCTAATGCCGTCGTCATCACCGCGCCCTTCTACACGGAGAATGACCCGGATGTCAGCCCACGGGAGCTTCATAGCCGGATGTGGACCACTCAAATCCTGTTCCCACAAATCAGCAGCATTTGCAGCCACGCTGAGCTGCTGCCAGGGCACACCGAGGGCGATGCAAATTGGCTGTTTGCCTACGACCACTCGCTGATGAATTTTCGAGCGGTTCGAACGGATGATACCCGGACTGGCGTGGCCTATTTCCTCAATCCACCGACCTCGGACCGCTTCAGCCTGCCTTGTCCAAACCTGGCCCCGACTGCGTCTGCGTGTGGCACGCTTGTGGTGGCTGGCTTCGCCGAGAGCGGCCTGCAGATCTACGGCATCCCGGAGAGGCTCGATGTTAGCCCGGATATGGGTGCTGTTGTGGAGCGACACGATCATGGCCTGACAGGCGGGCCGACGCTGACCACGGCTGCGGCTACAGCTACGGCTACAACTACAACTACAGCTACAGGCTACTCTGAGCCCCTGATGGCTTACTCGCCTTCAGTGTCGGGCACTAGCGAGGAGATTGACGAAGACATGGATTCCATTGCTGCCAAGGTTGATTGGCGGCAGAGTCTGTTTGTCAAATGCCGTGGCTTGTACTCTCTTGAGGGATATTCGGCTGCCAAGTGGGTTGAGACATCGCAAAGGAGACGATGTGAATTCGCTGGCAAGCGCCTGGTCGTTGTTGCGCCGGGTGGAGTGAATACGTTTGGAGAAGAGCTGGGCGACGAAGCCATGCCTGTGGACGGGTCAAGGCTGTGCTTGCTCGACTTTGACTATGGGCCGTCGACGGTGGGGGAACATCGGGAGGTCACAATCGAGGTTGGCGAGAAGGAGCCAGAACTTCTGCCTGAATATACCGGAGACATTGCCACTGAGGTTGCTCTGGAACGCAGACGCACCGTCAGAGGACTACAGGGCCGTGGAGGTGCGCGATTGAATCTGATTCGATCGACAACAGCAACAGGGCCTCCAGTGCCCAGCGACTACTTCACCCAGGCTCACTATCGGCCCAGCACCTCGCAGCCTTGCACACCCAGCGAACAACCAACTTACCCGGGCAGCCCTCTGTCACTCACGCCGTCTACAAGTCAGCTGAGCCTGCATCGGAGCGCTACTATGGGGGGCTACAGGGCGGCAAGGTTTCCTCCCAGGCCACCTCTTGGCTCCCAGCAATATGACCATGCCACCCGGTCGCCGCCTCGCTCCGGCTCTCGAGCGAGCTGGGAAACCCCCCCACCACCCTACTCGGGCGGTGCGAGCCTTGTGAATCCTACGACGTCAGCGGCAGCAACACAGCAACCGACCGTGCCAGAGACGCCTCCAGTTGTAATGTCGGCTACGATCAGCGGCAATAATGGGACGTTTGATCGCGCCACTACAGCACACCTCCAGTCAATTCAATTTTCTAGGACGCGCGGCGGTACGGGCGGTATACAACTCGAACCAGTGACAGAAGGGCTGTCTGGCTCACGAGTGCTGAGTGAACCGTATACTCAGTCTCCAGTCGCCCACACGGCCGGGTTATCATCACCCTTTGGGTCTCGAGCAGAGTCGGGACTGGGCAGCCCATTGTCAACTGATCAGAGCCTGGGCTTACGATCGACTATAACCCAGCCGTTTTCTCCTCCGCTTGACCAAGAGGTGGCGCCTCTTGAGCACCGACAACTGCCCAACTCGATCACATTGACAGGCACAAACTTGCAAAACCGGCTCAACCACCCAGTGCCTCCGACCCCGACAGAGCTAAGACTGGCAGATCCAAGACTGGCAGATCCGGCTGCCGTCAACCATACTGTACCAATTAGAGGGCAATCGTCGCCATTTTCGCCAGTTGTCCCGGTCCAAGGCCAGACGCCCACGTTGGACCAAGACAGTCAGCCGTCGCCTCCACCACCGGCACGAGGCTCGCCGTTGATTAACAATGTGAGCAACAACTCGCCGAACAGTCTGGTGTTGCGCAGCAAGTCGAATCAAAGCCAGCGATCGGTTCTTGGGTCGTCCTCAACGCCGAACCTGCATACACATGAGATCCACCGGCCCGGCCCGCAGATTGGAAACCTGACCAATTCCAATTCACTTGCATGGACGGGGGAAGATCAGATGGCATTGAATCAGGGCCGGCGTAACTTTACCGATCCGCCACCGGACTCGATTGTTGATCCAGCGGTGGCCAGCCCAGCATGGGGGAATGAGGGGGGCAAGAAGAGGAAAGGGAGGCGGAAGAAGGGAGGAGGGGCTGACGAGGAGCGGTCGTCGCCCCTTGTTGGCAGGGGAAGTGCGGAGCAGCAGCAACAACAGCAGCAGCAGCAGCAGCCGCAGCAGCAGCAAAAAAGGAGCAGCAAGTGTATGGTCATGTAATGAGCAGCCGAGTTGATCGTGTCAGTCCAGCATATCTGGCGCCATTTCAAAATGTATATTCTTTATATCGAGGCAAGCAGCTATCTCAACCCCCCCTCCCCCCTATCTCACTCATCTGGGTTCAACCGTCGGAGTCGTCTCTTCATCAATCGTCACGCCCATCATGCGCGAAGCAAAAGCATAGCTCTTCTGCACAGCCGCAGAGCCATAGACACGCATGATCCGCTCATACTCGGCCGTCACGCCGGGCTTGTACCCGCCAGCCTCGCCCAACAGCCGGCCCAACAGCGCCGAATCCTGCAAGGCGGTATTGGCGCCATTCCCGCCGGCCGGGGTCATGGAGTGCACAGCATCCCCAATCACCGTCACGCGCGGCTCATTCGGCCACTCGGGTACGCCGCTGGGCCGCGAGCAGGTGATCTTCCAAAACGCGGCCTCGGCCTCGTTCATCTCATCGAACAAGGGGCGGAAGCGGCGGTGCCAGTCGCGCGTCAGCGCCTTGGCTATGTCGGCCGCCGGCTTGCCCACGACCGAGTAGTCGTCGTTGGGCGCAGCGATCGCCGTCGGCGGGCCGGACATGGTCCAGCCAAACTCCACGTCCGGGTTGTGCATGTCGTTCGGCCGCACGTTGGTGATGACGGCGACGCGGCCGCTGCCGTTGCCCCTGGCGGTGGTGCCGTCGCCGCCGCCGCCGCCTGCTGCCTGTGCCGCCGTCGCGTTCCGCTCGTCACTGATCCGGAACACGCCCTCGCCCAAGCCCTTGAACGCCGTCGTCGGCGCCTGCCCGTGGATCCCCCGCGCCCCCGTGTCGTACACCTTCAGCGCCCCGCCCGACACCTGCCTCGCCACGTGCGACCGGATGCCCTCGCCGCCCACCAGCAGCGCCCCGGTCTCCGACCGCGTCCCGTCCGCGAAGATCACCCGAACGCCACTGCCGCCGCCGCCATCGTCACCATCGTCGTCGTCGTCACCACCACCACCCACAATCTCATACCCCTTGACCTGCCGATCAAACTCGACGCGATCCTCAATCCCCTCGACAAACAGCCGGCGCATCTCACCCCTGGCAATCCCCACGATCTTGCCCTCGCGCGACCCCAGACTCTCGCGCACCGGCAGGACGGCTGTCACATCATCCACGCGCTCGCCCGTGATCGCGTCCAGGCTGGCGAACCCGCTGCCGCCGGTCTTGCCGCACTGGTCGTAGAAGCGCGCGAACGCGTCGGCGCCCAGCACGGCCTCGATGGCGGCTAGCCCTTCGGTCGACAGCCGCAGCCGATAGCCCTGGCCGCGGAAGGACAGTGAGGCATCGCGCTCGAAGATCCGGAATGGGATGTGAGCCCGTGCTAGCGACTGCGCCAGGAGGAGAGATGCGATGCCGGCTCCTGAGATGAGGATCGGTTTTTGTTTCTGCTGTGAAGCAGTCATTTTTTTTTTTTATTTTTTTTTTTCTTATAAGCCAGTTGGACCTTCTTCTCTCTTGGTCTGGTATTATTATTATATTATTAGTATGTCTCGCTCAGAGAGAGAGCTCTCACGGTCTGAGTCTCTCCAGGCATTCATTATCTGAAGACACTACATGCCTGGAGGATTTCAATTAGTAATACGGAGTATATATACGTGTAGGATAGAACAGACTTCAGTCGGGCATCGGGCCATCAAGGCGCCGGATTGATTTGTCAGGCTCAGATGGCGTTATTCTCCAGTTACACAGACGCAGACGTGTGCGTTGTGTTGACGAATCAGATACTGCGCTATATAACATGCTTATCGTCTAATCAACCTGACTCTATCCTGCCACCAGCAGCATTCATGACCTTGGCTACCTCGCTGCGCTGCACGGTCCTGGCGCGCTCCCGCTCCACCTCGAGGCGCTCGACCCCGAGGCGAATGGCCTGCAGATGCACAGGCAATGGTGTGCGGTCCTTGGTCCTGGGCACGACCGCGGCTTCGGCCTCAACGCTACCGACGCGCTCGCGCAGCTCCTCCAGCTCTGCCTGCACGGCCTGTAGCTTCACTAGCGTGCTGGACACGTGTGCCCATGCCAGCCGGCGGTACTCGCCCACCTGTTGCAGCAGGTGCAGCTGAGACTCGTAGCGTGCAAGGTCGGCGCGGTTGCCGCCCAACATTGTCCACAGATGCGAGAGAGTGTCGGCGCGGGACAGCTGTGTGTTGTGCTGGGACTGCAGGGCGATGGCGTGGATCAGGTCGAGCCGGTCTTCAAGCGATTGCAGCGTCAGGAGCAGTGCCGACGCTTGGGTGATGAGGCTGCTGAGCTGGTCGGAAATGATGCGCGTGTGGGCAATGTACGTTTCGAGCAGCCGGGTGTGGCTGAAGCTGCCCAGGGTTGTGCTGCTGGAGGTGAGAGGCTGGAAAGGTGAAAGAAGGTGGCTGAGGTATGCTGATAATAAGGAAGCGAGGGACTGGTCTTGTTGTTGTTGCTGCTCCTGTAGAGCCATGTCGTCGAGGATACGCTCGGTCCAGCGAGCGGTTGAGAGCACAACATCGATGGTGCGCCCGACGTGCGAGTTGAACTTCTGCAGGTCGTAGCTGGCCGTCCGCGCCGTGTCGATGAAGCCGTCAAATTCGAGGACGAGTTCATTGCGCACCGATAGCGAGGAGAAGCGCACGATTTGCCGCAAGTCCCGGATCGATGATTCGCTGCGTTTCATGTCCAGAGGGAGTGATACTGCGGCGGAAGATGAGCTCAGAATGTCAGACAGCTGATCATGTGTCGACATAAGCGCTTCGAATTCTGGGTCTACATCGCCGGCTGCACTGTCGGAGAGCGTGGGCGGTTGGTTTCCTGACGATGCTGCTGAGAAGTGGTGGTAGGTGGCACAGATAGGAAACATAGAGGAGAGCGGTAGGCGGCACAAAGGGGACAGACTGGCGGCGAGCGAGTTTGTGAACATGTTGTAGGTCAGGGTAACAAGGCCTGCGAAGAGGTAGATGGCGAGCAGGATGGCGATGGGCTGGCGGAGGAGAAGAAAGATGGACTGGAGGATGGAGATGATGTAGTCGCCAGCACTGCTGCTGAAGGGGATGATGCCGCTGCTTGGTGGAGGTTGTCGCTGGGCGGTAGTCGTTGTGTAGGTAGCATTGTTGATCTTCCTGGGGGTGACATTGTTGATCTTGCTGGTGGTGACATTGGCCTTGGGCGACTTCTTGACTGATCGAGGGCCCGTCCGTTGTCGAAGCTGAGATGAACCGCCACTGTCGATGGTTGGGAAGATAAGACCAGGACCAGCCTCGGATGGGTCTCGTCTCCTGTTTGCTGATGTGGTTACTATCCTTCTCGCTGCTGCTGCTGCCGCCTTGTGGGGTTGAAGTCGCGCCGGGGGACTGTGTGAGCGTTCGGAGGAAGAAGATCTGTCGGAGTGGTCTTTCCAGCTGATGACATCGTCGTCGTTGGTGTCGTCGTCGTCGTCGTCGGTGTCATCATCGACATCGCTGACATCGTTCACGACCCACGAGTCTCCCAGTCGCGAGTGCTTTGCTCTGGACATTGATCTCCTCCTTATTCATATATCATTATTGATTGGCAGTCTTTGCGTAGTCGTGGTCCGAGTCAAAGGCAAGAGCGATGGGTCAATACTTAGGCAAGAGCGATATGTCATAAATCAATACTGAGGCAAGAGCGATAAGGCTGAGTTGGGCAGTGGCGCTCGCCAAAATAGGCAGGCCCATCCCACGCTGATTAGCTCAGCAGAACACGGAACTCGGTCCCCTAACGCGGCTCAGACCAGTGTTATACTTGTAATAAGCGAACTATGCCGAGGCTGTCAGTCCAAATAAATAGCTATAATTATACTGTTGGAGAAGGGCAGTTGCTGCAGTTGCTACAGTTGCTCTCTGCCAGATCCTTCAATTTTCAACAGCACTACACAACATGGTTGACGGCGTCCCCCGGCCCCAAGTGGTGGCACCACCATCCTACCAGGCACTTCCCTTACAACACATCAAGGTCTCGCATGTGCCCGAGTCGTCGCCAATCGCAACGCCAGTCATCCTGATCACCCTCAACCGACCAGACAAATACAATGCATTCACGCTTCAGATGCAGCGTGAGATATGCCAAGTGTACGAGCTGATCGAGGTCGACCCACGGGTCAAGTGCGTGGTGATGACGGGCGCCGGATCCAAGGCCTTCTGTGCCGGAGCCGATCTCGACATTGGCTTCCAGCTTGAGAGCGAGCCCAGCCACAGCAGAGATGTGGACCACCGCGACGGGTAGGTCAGGCTCTGGTAGAGAGCACACCAGCACCAGCACCAGCACCAGCACCAGCACCAGCTAACCGAAGCCACAGCGGCGGCCGAGTGAGCCTGGCGATCCACCAGAGCAGCAAGCCAACGATCGGGGCCATCAACGGATCTGCTGTTGGTATCGGCATCACCATGTGCCTGCCAATGGCCATCCGCATTGCGTACGAGAAGGCCAAGGTAGGATTCGTCTTCAGCAGGCGGGGGCTGGTCATGGAGGCCTGCTCCTCCTACTTCCTCCCCCGCCTTGTTGGACTCTCGCGTGCCCAGCACCTGACCTTGACCGGGGCCGTCTACCCGGCCAACCACCCGCTCTTTGGCACCCTGTTCTCCGAGACCTGCGCCACGCCTGAGGCAACGCTGAAGCGCGCCCTCGAGCTGGCCGACGACGTTGCCAGGAACACGTCCCTCGTCAGCACCAAGCTGATCCGCGATCTGATGCATCGGGCGCCCGATAGTGCCGAGGCCACGCATCTGATCGACAGCCAGATGATTTCTGCCCTGATCGGCAGCAAGGACAATGTCGAGGGCATCAACAGCTTCCTTGAGAAGCGGCCTGCCCGCTTTGAGGGCCGCATGCCTGACGACGCGCCGCCCACCTATCCCTGGTGGCAGACGCCGGACATCAGCTACCCGCGCGGAAAGCGAGTGACCAAGCTGTAGCGAAGCGCGCTAAAAAAGTATCCGTGTATTCAACGTGCATTCAATCCACACATTTTCTTCACATTTTTTCATTTTATTTTCCGCTACACATTGTGTAGAAGGCACGTGACCAAGATGCATGATGCTTAGTCAGCATGCAAGGGATCTTTGCATAAACACATCATCGATGAGGACGGAGAGCGATAGCGACATTATTAGCTCATAGCGTGGTACTCGGTCTTTCCTTCTCTCTTTCTCCTTCCTGCTCCGTCCTGCTCCGTCCTGCTCCTTCCTTCTTTCCTTGCTATGCCCATTGCTCCCCGTCGCCCTCCCTGGTCGTCGCTTTCATCATCTTCTGTGACCCCAGCTCGTCTTGCGTCCATCTGGCGTCAGTTTTCATCTTCTAGATCAGCCATGGCTCCAATTACAAAGGAGTACGACTACATCGTCATCGGCGGCGGCTCTGGTGGCTCAGGAGCTGCCCGCCGAGCCAGCGGTTGGTACAAGAAGAAGACGTGCATCATCGACAACGGCGTCTCCGGCGGCACCTGCGTCAATGTCGGCTGTGTGCCCAAGAAGATGACCTGGAATTATGCCTGTTCGTGATGATGAGTCCAACACCGGCAGTGAGGGTTGCCAGTTCTGCTGCTGACGGGCCCGTAGCCATTAACGAGACGCTTCACAAGGGCAAGTACTACGACTATGACATCCCTTCTCAGATCAATCATGACTTTGCCGCCTTTGTGGAGAAGCGTCACGCCCGCATCAAGACGCTCAATGGCATCTACGAGACCAACTGGGCCAAGGAGGGCATCGATCTCTTCCACGGCGCCGCCAAGTTCCTCGGAGACCACGAGATTGAGGTCACTCCCAAGGACGGCAGCGAGCCCTTCCACGTGCGTGCCGACCACATCTGCATTGCCACTGGCTCCTATCCCACCATCCCGGACAGCATCAAGGGTGCCGAGCATGGAATCAGCTCCGACGAGTTCTTCTTGATCAAGCAGCTACCCAAGAAGATCGTCTTTGTCGGCGCCGGCTACATCTCCGTCGAGCTGGCCGGTGTTTTGAACGCCATTGGAGTCGAGACTCACATGTTTATCCGCGGCAACACCTTCCTGCGCAAATTCGACCCCTTGATCCAGGATGTTCTGACCCAGCACTACGAGGACATTGGCGTGCACATCCACCGCAACCACCCGGGAATCAAGGAGGTCCAGCTGCTGCACCCTGCCAAGGACGAGACGGATCCGCGCGAGAAGAGGCTGAAGCTGATCAATAACGACGGCTCCGAGTTCGAGACCAATGAGCTGCTGTGGGCCATCGGCCGCTCGCCTGAGATCCGCGGCCTCGGCCTCGAGAACGTCGACATCAAGCGCAAACCAAGCGGCCACCTGGTCGTCGACAAGTTCCAGAACACCTCGGTCCCGGGCATCTACGCCCTCGGCGATGTCACCGGCCAGGCCGAGCTTACCCCGGTTGCCATTGCCGCCGGCCGCCAGTTGGGCAACCGACTCTTTGGCCCACCCGAGCTTAGCGCTTCCCACCTGGACTACGACCGCATCCCAACCGTTGTCTTCTCCCACCCGACTGTTGGCACCACTGGCCTGACCGAGCCCGAGGCGATTGAGAAGTATGGCAAGGAGAACGTCAAGGTGTACAACACCCGGTTCTCCAACATGTACTATGATGTCTTCCCACCTGAAGAGAAGAAGAAGAACCCGACCGCGTTCAAGCTCGTTTGTCAGGGTCCAGAAGAGCACATTGTTGGCTTACATATTCTAGGTGATGGCACTGACGAGATGATGCAAGGCTTCGGTGAGTGCCTCCTTTCTGCCCTAAATTCACCCTCTCTCTCTCTCTCTCTCTCCGACTGACTTGCCGTCAAAGGTGTCGCTGTCAAGATGGGCGCCCGGAAGAGAGACTTTGACTCGTGTGTGGCTATTCACCCAACGAGCGCTGAGGAGTTGGTTACACTGAGATGACCCTGTCACGATGCATTGTCATCATACAACTGCTGCTGTCAGACCTGACAACGCAGCATGGCATAGAAATAGCCCTGGTTGCCTTGGGCCAGGAAACAAGAGCGATGCTGACACGCTCGACTGGGTTTGTCTGTCTGTCCCCCTCTGACTTCACGGCAAACAGGCAAAGGGGCAATGTGGGAGATGACTGGCGTCTATGGCTTCCCCCATATCGTACTGGACTGGTCTTTTGCACAGTCTGTTGGCCTCTATTGTCATTCTGCAGTAACCTTGCCAGTCAAGACTGTTTACATCCTCCCTTGTTGTCTTTGTCATGAGTCCGCCGTTGCCTTGTCTAACTCAGATCATCCACTCGCCCGTCTGCCTCTGCCACCACTGGTCGTTCAGCAGCCATATATCAAGCCCTTCCCCTCTCCCTTCATTTCCATATCTCCTCACCACTCCTCAACCCGATCAGCCATTTTACTGTCTATCATTGACTCTTACTGCCTCGATCCTTGCTCAATATCCTCAACTACTCATCAGCTCCGCTCACCTTGATCCATCATGCCGAAGGGAAAAGGCAAGGGCCGGAACAAGGGCAAGGGCAGAGCCACGGAGCCCTCTGATCTGCCCCCGACTGACTTGCCCACTGCCGTCAATCCGCTTTTCCCCCGTGCACCTCAGGCTACCCAGCCCGCTCTTCCCCCGACTGACTTGCCCACTGCCGTCAATCCGCTTTTCCCCCGCACAGCTCAGGCGGCTCAGGCTACCCAGCCCGATCTTCCCCCGAGTGACTTGCCCACTGCCGTCAATCCTCTTTTCCCCCGCACAGCTCAGGCAGCTCAGGCTACCCAGCCCGATCTTCCTGGCGCTATGCAACAACTCTCTATCTCAGACCCTCCATCCGTCAGGCTACACAGACGCCTGTCTCCCGGAATCAACGGCGAGAAGGTGACCCTTGTGACGAACCATTTCAAACTCAGCGTAAACCGCCTCCCCGACACGATCTACTTCTCCAATGCCAAAATCCGCAAGCAGTCAGACCAGGAGACCCAAACAGCGATATCATCAGCAGTGCGGCGCCGTGTTCTTCAGCTCTTGCTTGGCATGCCCGATTTCAGCTCCCAGGTCTATACAGACTATGACAAAACCCTGGTTTCCTTTAGCCCTCTGACGAACGATTCACCCAGAGTGGTTGCCATTGACTACTATGAGCGAGTTCAGGAAGGTCCGCCAAGGCCAAAGGAACCACAGCGTGAGGTCTTTGATGTTATCATCACGGCAGAAGGGCCGCCTCTTCCGACGCTGCCACTGAAGCAGCTTGGGCCTGACAGCTTAGGCATCCCAGCCCGGGCATCACAATACGAAGAAGCCCTGAATCTCATTCTTCAGCACCACGTCGGACAAAGCCCTGACCTGGTCAGCGCGGCAGGTGATAAGAGAGTCTTCTCATTAACTGACGCAAAAACCCACCTGAACCTGTTACGTGGCTTGATTGCGTACCGTGGCTATGTTCGTCGTGCTCGTCTGCTGGAAGCGGGCCTGCGACTATGTGTCAACACTACAACTGCAGCCACGTACGCATACGGTGGCCTTAAAGCTCTTATCGAGAAGTTTACAATTGGCGAGAAGCAAAAAGGTACACAGCACTGGAACAATACGCTCAGGAAGCTGAATGCCTTTTTGAGACGGCTCCGGGTCCAAGGACAGTTCGGTGGCAAGCCTGTGAAGCCGATTGCATCCATTCCATATGCCGATGGGCAGTATCAGCTGGTTTCAACCACCTACTTTCGATGCCGGACTAATCCCAAGACCGGGAAGCCTCACGACGCCACCATTTCGGTCAAGGACTGGTTTGAGTGGGCTCACGGGGTGAAGCTGGATCCCAAGTCCTGGGTCGTCAATGTTGGCTCCAAAGACAGGCCGATCTGGTGGCCTGTTGACCTTTGCACAGTGCCACGAGGCCAGCTGTACAAGTCAGTGCTGCCGTATCCTGATCAGGAGCGCGGCATGATTCGAGCGGCCTGTCTGCCCCCTGGAAAGAACAGCCAATTCATCCAAGAGGAAGGTCTTTCCATGCTTGGGATCCGTGAGCCTCCGGCTGACTTCCCCCTTGACATCGAAACGAGGATGTCTACTGTTGTCGGTCGGCGCATTGCTTCACCCACCCTCTTATTTGCAGCGAACAATGAGGTCAAGCCACAAGATTCCTGCAATGGTCAGTGGAACTTGAAAAACCGCAAATTCGTGCGCGGTGCTTCCAAGCCCTGGGCGATCATTGTCTTCTCGCGCCCTGGTGAGGGTCCGATTCCAAATCTTGACGAGTTCCGGAAGGGAATCAGAAGCTCAATCACTACGTATTGCGGAAGTTCAGTTTCTAATGAGATCCCTATCAGCAAAAATGCGTTCCAACACTGGACCCCTGCCTTGAACCTCAAATTCTTCTTTGAAAATTGCAGGAAACACGAGATCCGATATTGCTTTGTTATCCTGTCAGATCGCAAATGGTACAGCGGCATCAAGCGAGCTGCAGATCAGGTTGGAATTCAGACGACCGTGACAGTCCGGAAGGCTGACGGCAGCGTGAAGGCAGCAGCAAGCGAGATTGCCAACCTGATGATGAAGTACAATATCAAGTGCGGTGGCGCCAACTGGACGGCCAGTATTGCCTCGACAGCCAGAGTACTCGGGTTTGGATCCAGTGTCATGTTCATGGGAGCAGATGTCATCCACCCACCGCCTGGAGCGATGAAAGGCGCCCCCTCGTGTGCCGCCCTTGTGGCCTCTGATTCCTCTGAACCGGTTCAGTTCCCTGGCCATGTTGAGCTGCAGCACAACCCGGACCCAAGCAAGAAATCCGAGGAGATGATCCTCAACCTCGACGTCATGGCCATCAGTCGTCTTCGTCTGTGGCAAGCGAGAAATGATAACAAACTGCCAGACACCATCATCATGTACCGAGACGGTATCAGTGACGCTCAGTTCTACCAGTCATTGGCAACGGAGCTCCCTCTGCTACGAAAGGCCTGTCAAACAGTGTACGGCCGCATGACTCAGCCGCGCATCATCTGGCAAGTCTGCAAGAAAGACCACCCGGCTCGCTTCTTCGTTCCGCTCCCACCGGGCCAGTATGGCAATCCGAGCCCGGGCCTGATCGTGGACTCCTCTGTTGTCACCAGGGACCTGTGTGACTGGTATGCTGTCCCTCACAGGGCAGTCCAGGGCACGGCCAAGCCGACCCACCATTATGTCTTGCACTCTGACATCTCCTGTCAAAGTGACAACATCCAGCGCCTGACACATGCCATGTCCTTCATCTTCCCGCGCTCCGTCACGTCCATTAGCAACCCGAGTCCGGCCAGGCTTGCGGATCGGCTGTGCGAGCGAGCCAAGCACCATCTGCACGACGTCTACTACCCCGAACAAGGCACACAGACGCTACCAGATGGCTCTCCGCCCGCCGTGTACAGGGCCCAGGAGCATTTCCAGGGCCAAAACGACATCCATCCAGAGATTCGCGACACAATGTATTACCTGTGAATACATTTGAGCTCTGGCTCTGGATCTCGGCTTGCTATTTCCTCGTCTTGTTCAAACAGCCCTAGCTCTGGCTCTTTCTTTCTACTCTTCCTGTTCAACTACAAATTCAACACTCTTGGGCTCCCTACAATTAATATCCAGCAAATCCTGTGGACACGCGCTCATCACCACCACAACATCCCCGCCCGACACATTCTTCAGCCGGACATAGTCACCCGCCTTTGAGACCGGCTCTTGAAAACTCAACGATGGCGCTCGTTGTTCTCCTCCCCTTTGCTCATCATTATTATTATTATCATGGACACCCTCCTTTGAAACGTGCTGAGAATCATCAATCGGAATATTCATCCACAAATTCAACGGATCCGGCCCATTCCCCCATCCTGCCAGCTCACTCACATCCACCCCGGCGGCGCCGGCGCCGGCGCCGGCCCCTTTCTTCAAAGCATTGGCCAAATTCTCCGCACAACTCTCATGATAATACCCATCATCGTCATTATTATGACCAAGCCGACCAGTCAGTTCCCGATACCGCCAAATATCACACGCCGCAATCAGCGTATCATGCACGCCGCCATTCGCAGAACGGCTACCACTCGAATCCTCGATCAGCTGCAGGATCCCCCGTCGCTGATTCGAATACAGCACGTCCCCTATTATTGGCCGCGTCCGGCAGAGAGTTGCCCGCGTATGCGATTGCGACATGTGGTGGTTGAGATTGATTTTCTTCTTCTTCTCCTTCTTGCTTACTCCATCATCATCATCATCATCATCATCATCATCAACAGCATCACACATAAACGCCCACGTGTCGACTACTTGCGTCCCGTGTGTGTTGATTACTCGCAGGATTTGGTTTGCATGCAGGTGCACGGCCATTCCGCTGCGAGCAGGGATCGTTGTCGTTGTCGTTGTCGTTGTTGTCATAATGATGATGATGATGATGAATCTCTTTGCTTTGGCTTTGGCTTTGGCTTTGGCTTTTTTCGGTGGGTGCCGACGGATTTCTTCTGGTGGAGTGGGAAAATTAATTACTCTCCCAAGACAATTCATAGATAGATAGGGGAGAGAGCTATTATTGACTTACGCTCCAATATCAAGTTGCTTTGTGCTTTGTGCTTTGTGCTTTCTGTCTCTCTCCTCTTTGATCCTGCCAGTCTCACGGCGCCCTTGTCCGATCTCTCCTTGGCGTTGCACTTCCCCGCACTCTCAGTAGATTGTAGTGGTAGGTACACTTAAGGTTATCAAAGAAGGAGCGATATAAGTAGGTGATAAAGTTGAAATATATCTATTATACAGTATCAAAGTAGGAGATTGAAGCTGGAATTGTATATGATATGCAGTTATCAGAGAGTGCTCTACTGGGAAAAGCCTGGTTTCTTGGTTTCTTGGTTCTTAGTTCTTGGTTCTTAGTTCTTGGTTCTTGATTCTTGGTTTCTTATCTGCTGGCCATGAAGATCTCGTCCAATTCTTTGACCAAAACTCCAGCCAGGTGTAGGTCCCTCTTGCTGCTCCCGCTCCCGCTCGTCCCATTAGTCGTATAGTTCGTAAGCTGCAAGTTGCCCAAATTGCACCAGCCATTAATAGGCAGACATGTCAGATACTTGCACCAGTTGCAGTTGTTTCGATAGGTGTAGAAGTTGTTCAGCAATAACACAAAGCCGACCAAGACTCCAATCAGGGCGCCGGCTCGCATCAGCCACCACGCCCACCAAAAGGGTTTGCGGCCCTTGAAAAAGCCGACGGGTTCCTGCGTGAACTTGGTGAACTTGGTCACATCTTGACCCCGTTTCGATCCGCCGGGGGACACAGGTTTGGCCGTGCCCAGATCGATGTCCGACTCGACGTGACGGTAGGCGAGCATGTGGCTGCCAATCCGCTGGCGAAGAACGGCTGGAGAATGGAGGATGCAAACACCAGCACCTAGTCCCATTAGAAACCCGCCAATGTGAGAGAAGTTGTCGAGCCCAGGCAAGAGGCCCAGAACAAAGGATATGACAATATCAGCCAGAATCCACATCAAATCACGACCTGGTCGTTTTCGTGACTGCCAATGATAAATTAAGTCGAGGAGGGTAAGAGCTAGGACGCCAAATAAAGAGCCTGATGCACCCGTAGAGGCAATGGCCTTGGGGGCGAAATTACCGCCTAAGACGAAGCCAAAGATGCCGGAACTGAAATAGACCAAGGCAAAGCGGATGGTGCCAATGGTCTGCTCCATGTCTTTGCCCATGGTGAGTTGCAATAGCATGTTGAAACCAATATGAATGAGTCCGGCGTGAAGAAAGATGGGGAGAATAAATCTGAACCACTGATTGGGATTGTTGTTGTCCAAGCCACCAAAGCCGCAGAGCTCAGACAAGTCACAATGGTTGGATGCAGCCAGTGTGTCGCTGGTGGTAGTATTGGGACAAGGCCAGTTGATCGGAGGTTCAACGCCCTGAATCTGAGGATCTGTCCGCATACAAGGAACGAATCGAGCACCCATGTTGATCTGGACATATGTCGAAGGACCAATCATCGGGTTAAACTTGGGGTGAATCATAATCGGCGAGCCGGTCAAGATGGCTGAATCAGTCAGAATGGAAAAGACCCGGGGGGAAGACAGGGCAAGACGATACTTACAATTCTTGATGATCTGTCCGATAAAAACTCCAATTTGCACGGCTGTTATACACCAGACAAACCAGGGTTTGCGGGCTGAGAAGAAGCCTCTTCGTTTCTTCTGTTGCCGCCAGGAGAAGTCTGAGTTCTGTTGGTCTTCTGTAGAAGTCTCGCGGCGATACGGCTGTGGCGAGACTTCCACACTCGTCCTGACTCTTGCAGTAGGCTTCACTGGGGTTGATTCCAAGGAAGCCTGGTCCTTCCTGGGTGGCTTCGGGGGCTGTGATGTTTGGTAGTTTGGGTTCAGCTCTAACGAGAGGTCTGGGGTGCCGAAAGTGTGATTCATGGTCGAAGAAGGAAACAGTGTGTGGCCCGAGGAGCGATCGTAGCGATGGCGAGCATCGTTGTAATAGTCGTTGGCGGCCATGCTGGGCTCAGGGCAGTTGGGGGGGGGCGCCGATGTTCTAGGAGTCACTAGGATTACGGGCGAAGGATCTTTGGTGTATGTGCTGAGACTGTGGCCAACTCAAGTCATTATGCTGGCTGTTCAGAAGAGAGAATCGGTGTGCTGCTGCAACGAGTGACGACCCGATCGATCGGAGCAGAAGGCTGCAGAAGGCGGGAGAAGGGCGACTAGCGACAGTGACAGTGACAGTGAGGTTGAGAGACTGCGGGCAGCAATTCCGCCACAGCGGTGAAGGAAAGGACAGACAGGGAAGGAGCAGCCTCCCTGTCCGACAGTGACAAAGACACAGACCAGAAGGTGCTTGCTTGTCTGGTTCTTGCCTCACCCGACAAACATCGACAGAAGGAAGGTGCGTGGATGTGGAAGGGGTGCGGCGCCACAGATACCCCGTCTGCCAACCCAGACATCCAGTTAGCGTTTCAATCTAAGGGGCGCAGGAGCCTCCGACGCCACGCGGATTGGTCCGCCAAGGCTACTGAAACATCCCACTGTGCTCCTGACACGTGACATTGGTGAAAGGGGCATTGATTACAGTTGATCTATCCACATTCAACTCTGCTTCGCTGGCAAACAAAATACCGTAAAATACATCCTCGGAGCGAGCGGGCCCATTATTCTATTTTCCTACTACGTACAGTATGTACTATGGTGTATTATCTCCACTTTCTCGCAGCTTGCCAAATATGGGGGGCTGCGACATGAAGTGGTGGTCGTCCAGCACTGGGAGCGGCACCGGACTGCTGTAATATACTTATGGCTGCCGCCCAAGAGGTTGGACGCACCAAGTACTTGTCATTATGATCATAAAAGTCGTGAGGCGTCATCTCAACAAAGGAAAAAAAAATAGTTCTTGTCAAGCGAGTGGTGGCGCAGGGACGGCCCGTGGTCGTGGCGTGTGGGAGTTTGGCCGCGAGGGTTCGTCGTGAGAACTGCGATTAATGGTTCGTGCAGGCTGTGTTAAATGGATGGTCTGCGTTCGGAGCGAGAGGACGACGAGGCTGATTGGACAGCAGCTGCTGTCCGCAACAACTTGGTCGACGGTCGGATGGTTGGTCAAAGTTGCTGCATCGGAGAGGTTATTGCGCGCAGAGCTCGGTAGCGCTTTCGAAAGATCCGGTGATGTAGTAGACCAGTCTGCATATCGATCGCACCATGAATGGCTCGAGGCCGCAGTACAGGGCGTATAGAATGGCACTGGTCATGGCCACCACGATCGAATTCAGTACAAACTTTTCGTTCGGCGTCATGACGTAAAGGCCAAAGGTAATTTCGTACTGATAGTAGCGCTGTTGTAGGTAGGACGTCACCTTGGAGGTGATAGAATTGCGCGCATGGCTATATTTCGACATAGCACTGGGAGACAGCATCTGCAGAGAACTGCTGATCTTGCTCATCTTGCCGGCGCCAAAGTGGTGGCTGTGGCTGGCCGTGTCAGTCGAAGCATTGTCGACGAAGACAGGGAAGGGCTCGATTGCGACCGTCATGGCGTCTAGCGAGTACGAAGAGCGCGGAGAAGAGGGAGAAAAAAGTCCAACGCTTTGCAAGACACTCGATCTCGCCGATATGTTTAAATTAAACGCCGGGAGAGGGGGTTGGTATCAACGGTCATGTAGCAGACCCGTTTTGGCAGGAGACAGCGCTCGATGGTAAACCTTCGGCCTCGTTAATTTGCGGTGAATGCTGACTATGCAGTCGCATGTATATAATCCGGTACAACAGTGGATGGAGTTGCGGGAATCGCGGTGCGCCGCCGTTGAAAGGGTCTGTAGCTGGACTGGTCTGCATCCTGGGGGGGGAATCGCGCGGGCATCCAGGCGCATTTTGTGCTGTTCCTTCTGGTCATCATTCGGACAATCCGGAATAGCGGGCTCATCGTCGTTGACAAAGGTCAGCGCCAAGTGGACGTTGATTGGTTGAGTGCCTGAAGAACAAATCCACTGCGCGGTGGAGCCATGGGGTCAGGCTGTCCAATCATAGACGTTATCGGATCTGTCGGCCCGAGGATTATGACGTAGGCTGATACAGAGCCGCACGAAAGCGGTGGCGAGAGAGACGAACCACGAAGAAAATCGAAACAATCGAAGGAATCGACTGACATCCCAAGTCGGACTGACAGCTGTTTTTGTTGTACATCGATTGATAGCCATCCAAGTTCCGGGCATGCCGAAAAGTGACTGTCGCACCAGCCAGTCCCTCTCTACATTCGACCCTTCCTGCCCTTCCGGCTCGGTCTCGCGTTCTTCTCTCTCCTCTTTTCCTTAAGTCGTCGCTGCTTTCTGATGTCATCGATAGAGCGCAATTCCTTCTTGCTCTGGTCAGCCGCCGCCTGCTGCTTATCCTTGGCATTGGCGATCTTCTGTTTCCGTGTCTCGAAGTCGGCACGGAACTTGTCAGCAGGCTTGGGTGCTTTTGTTGCTGTGTGCCGGAAGCGCTTCTGCGGAGGCTGGTAAGCACTGGCAGTCAGGCCTTCTGCCTCGCCCGCGCGTGGAGCCCTCGAGATCTTTTGTGCCTTTCTCCACGCATCGTAGCGCCCGCTCTTGAAGTTTGCGGCGATCTTGGCACCAGATTCTCCGCGAACGAGCCGTGTGCCTTTGGAGCCGTCCTCGTCGTTCTGCCGGGCCACATACTTTTTATGACGTTTGTCCCATCTCATGACACTGCGAGCTTCCCCAAAACCTTTGCTGCCTTCGTCTCCAGCCAGGTCCATGGTTGCGCCGCGAGCAGCTTCAACGAAATTGCTATTGGATCCGGAATGCACACCGTACGCCTGCTCTTCGGCAAGGTCAATGTCAGTCGGTTTGTAGGACATGAAGTAATCCGAATTGCGGAAAGAGTTGCTATTGGCCTTGGGGTCTGCATCGTCTTGGCGATTGCTCGAGAATGTGATTTCGAGGTCTGACTCTGATGCCATTGAAAGAGTGTCAAGCTTGTCTTCTTCGCCTTCAGCCTCATGTGCAGTCGGCTCAGCGGCTTGGATGTCTTCCTTCTGGATAGCAGCACCAGCAAGCGACTTTTGTTTCTTGACATCCAGACCTGAACGGATGTGTCGAATGGCCTCAACCGCGTCCTCGTTGTTCTTGCGGCCTCCTCGCCGAGCAGCGATCTCAAAAATAGATTCCTGGGGTCGGAAGCCACCAACTCGGGCAAGCATGGCCTGTCGAGCCGCCTCCATGTCAGCTCCATCATCCTGGAATAGGAGGTGAACCTGAGCCCATGCATCCGAAGACACCAGGGTCTTTGCGCGCTTGGCACTCTCAGCCGAGGCAGAGTTCCTGGTTCGCAGATACAGCTTCTCGCCCCTGGCTGCTACCAACCGCAGAGCAGCCAGATCTGGGTCTGTCTCGAGATTCTGACTGACCCATTCTGTGTGCGTTTGAAGTCGGTCGCGGTTGAGCGAGCCAACAACGACATCTCGCGCCAGACTAAAGTCTGTTCCGGATTCACGGCCGACGATCAATTTCCTGCCCAAGAAGAGCTGCAAGTCAAGCAAGTAGGGAGCATCAGCATCGTGGATGATGCTATAACTCCACCCTTTCTGACCTGCTCTCGCAGTTCGCCCGACTCGGTGTACGTAGATCTTGGGCTGAGAAGGAAAGTCGTAGTTGATGACATTGGCCAGCACAGGGATATCGATTCCTCGGGCGGCCACATCCGTCACAACCAAGATGTCCGATTGTCCGCTTCGGAAGGCTTGAACCTGCAGCTTTCGGGCAGTTTGATCGAGCGAACCGTAGACGTAGGATACCGCATAGCCAGCCATGCGAAGGATTTGAGCTAAATACTCGACGTGGTGCTTGGTTGCCGCGAAGACGATGGTCGAGTGTGGATTGGACGCCAGCCGGCCCCCGCCATCTGCTTCTTGCCGCTTCCTCTTTTGACCCGTCTTGACGCTCTTCTCCGCGCTACTTGAGGCAAGCAGAGAGCCCGTTGGAACCTTGATGACCTCCTGCAGGAGATACAACAGTGCTCCTTCCTTCTCGGATGACTTGACAGTAAAGAATGCGCTTTGCAGATCCGGTGAGATCTTGCTGTCAGCATCAAGTCTCACCAGGATTGGATCCTGAAGCCCAGCCCTTGCAAATTCGACAAGAGACTTGGGCAAGGTGGCAGAAAAGAGGAGAGTCTGGCGCGAGGAGGGCAATGCGTGCAGAATCTCGGTCAACTGGGCGGCGAAGCCCATTTCAAAGAGCCGGTCGGCCTCGTCAAAGACTAGGTAGCGAATGGTAGACAGGTCCAAGCCCATCTCAACCTTCAAGTGCAGAAAACGCCCGGGGGTGGCGATGATGATATCTGGGTTGGTCGACATGGCCTGGAATTGGTCTTCGAGGCTGTCTCCGCCAACGAGCAGTAGCGAGCGTAGATCTGTACCTTTTCCCAACTCCTTCACAACCTGCAGCGTCTGCAGCGCGAGCTCTCGAGACGGCGAGAGGATCAAAGCGCGGGCTCCGACCTTGGCGCTGTGCACCTTGAGTTTCTCGATCATCGGAATGACAAAGGCAGCAGTCTTGCCGGACCCGGTTCTTGCCATGCCAACAACGTCCTTGTCGTTGAGGAGCAGGGGGATCGTCTTGCGCTGGATGGGCGTTGGCACCGAGAAGCCCTTGCGGGTAATGGCCTTGAGCAGATTGGGGTTGAGGCCCATGGCCTGAAAACCGCCGCCTTTCTTGACCGTTCTGCCTTTCAAATTAGCACCTTTCCTGTTGGCAGCCGCCTGCTGTGCCGCGATTATGTCCTCGTCATCAAAGCCCAAGCCATCGTCCATCATGTCCAGTCCATTTGCGGCTGCGGAGGCCGTCGTTCCAGTGGCATCGTGTGAGCCATTGAACTCTTCTCCTCCGGAATCATCATCAGCAAAGAGGGCACCACCGATGTCAACTTCGTTGATGGATGGTGCCGGCGACGGCGCTCGTGGTGCCATGATAGTGATGGCGCTGCTTCCACTACAGAGAGGATCACAAAATTTACAAAATTACCAACAGCAAAAGTGGATCCACCGGATAACCTATCCGCGGGATACCCCACATGCACCTGCTGCAACAAATTAGCTTCAAAATGTGCAGATTACATAAGCCCACTTTGACGCGGTGCCGCGCGAGAGACGAACCCCGCCAAAAGTCTGCACGCGTTTTGTCTCGAACGGTCGGATACAAGGAGGTGCGACAAACACACTGTCCATATTGTTTCTGCCTCTGACAGCTTCACTAGCAAATAATATGGGTAAGCTCCTCAGACTGCCGCCTTTTTCCCTCCCTTCCTTCTTCCCTCCATTCTCCTCAAAAAACCAAATGCTGACTACGCTCCGTACGGGACAGATTACAACGCCGACGGCGGTGGAACATCATACACCACATATGGCGGCGCAGGCGACACCCACGGCGGTGGGGGCTTTGTGAGCGGCGGTGGAGAGCCTACATCGTCGCAAGTGCAGGGCGGCGGCGGCGGCGGCGGCGGCGGCGGCGGGCGCGGCAACTACGGGCAAGAGACGGTGCGGCCAGTGACAATCGCCCAGATCATGTCAGCCTCGCACCCGCACCCAGACGCAGAATTCAAAATCGACGGCAGCCGCATCACGCTGCTCACGTTTGTCGGGCAGGTGCGCTTCGTGCAGCAACAGGCGACCAACGTGACATACAAGATCGACGACGGCACGGGCATTGTCGAGGTCAAGCAGTGGATCAACTCGGACGATAATAATAACGACGACGACAATTCTGCCGAGAACGATCATGACGAGTTCGGCGGCGGCGGCGGCGGCGGAATGGACATTGATGGGGGGGAAGAGAAAAAGAAGAAGCAGAAGCAGAGGCCGGTGAAGAGGGAAATCAAAGAGGACGACTACGTGCGCGTCTGGGGCCGGCTGAAGGATTTCCACAACAAGCGCCATATCGGCTCACACATCATCCGTCACATCTCGGATTACAATGAGATCAACTACCATCTCCTCGAAGCTACCGCCGTCCATTTGTCTTTCACGCGTGGGCCGCCGCCGTCGCCACAAGAGCAGCAGCAGCAAAGACAGCAGCAGAAACTGAACCCTGGTATGGGTAACGGTCAGAATCAACAAGACCCCTATTCTGCTGGTGCTGGTGTTGGAGCTGGTGGCGATGGTGGCCCGTCGCTCTCATCGGCTGTGTCGCCAGGAGCTAGGAAGGTGTTCCAGTGTTTGCAGCAGGCGAATAGCAACGAGGGCTTGAACGTGAATGCGATTGCGACGAATGCGAGAATGAACCTTGGTGATGTGTGCAGAGGCATCGAGGAGTTGGTACAGGAAGGGGTCATCTTCACCACCATCGACGATGACACATATGCCATACTGGGTGGTTAGGAAAACACTTACGGTCATGACACATTCAGGAGTCCGGGCGATGGGGGGGGGGGCAGTTCTCAATGAAAGACAGACAAAATACATGCATACAAACATATCTATAGTTGGTTCGGGTGCTCGCGTAGTGTCATTATATTCTCGCTCTCTGGTGTAAACAATCTCGTTCACTCAAGTCCGCCTGCTGCTCTGGGCTGCTGTGTATTGTATTCTACTGCTGTATCTATCCTGCTAAGCAAGGCATAGTATACAATGACTGCACTGCCAGTCGGAGCATCGCATATGTCCATCACTCATTCGACATTCTTCTGATTAGGGGGGGAAGAGCTTCCAACCTGCCATGCAAGCTCTGGGCTGTTGTCCTGCTCACAACTTGGCCTCGACTTCCTCTAATTCCTTCAAGTCGATCACGCTGACCGGCCCCTTGCTGACTTGCAATCCAGCCTTCCACTTGTGCACGTCGCTAATAAGCGTTGGAGCAGGGCCCTTGACAGCTACTTCCGTAGCCTCATCGCCATTCTGAACCACAGGTGGCGTGATCTTGAGAGCAGTCAGGATCTGTGGCACCGCCTCGCGTAACTGCGTCCCCACTTCAGCAATTCGAGGTGCTGGCTCCGACTCGCTCAGGTAGGACTTGGTCGCTTCAATAACCTTGTCTGTGTTGGAGACGTCAACGTCAGAAAAGGCCTTGGCAAGTCGCTCCGGATGGACCTCTACACCAAGCGAGGGAAGCACCTGTTCCAAGAGCTCGACGAATTGGCTCCTCTGTTCTTCCGGGCTTGATTCGGCTTTCTCGGACGTGGCTTGGGCTACCAGGTGAATTGACAGCTTTGCTCTCGTCGGCGATGCCGGATCGATGTAACGATCAAAGAAGGCGATCAGATCCTGCCGGGAGATTTCTCGGATTTGCTGCACGTCATGATCGACTTGGTAGAAATTAAAATATTCACCGTTGATGTAGCCCCACAGACGGCCCGTCTCCGAGTCAAGGTTCTTCAGTGTCTCCAGGCGTTTGGCGATCAAGCTGCGCTTATGGCCTTCAAAGTCCTCTGTCGATATCGTCTCGAGGTCCTTCCTGACCTTGATCAAAAACGCATCCACACGTGTCTCGAGGTAGTCGGGGTCACGCTCGGACTGGATCAGCACACGATAGCCCATCGTTGTGGCAGCAGGTCGTACGCCCGACCAGACAACATAGCCAAGCTGCTCCTTGGTGCGCAGCTGATCAAATGCTGGTTCTTCGGTGATCTGAGCGAAAAGCTGCAGCAAAGCACGCAGCTCAAGATCTTGAATCGAACCAATGTGGATAAAGTATTCAAGCCCATGGTTGACGTTTTCCGGGTCCTTGAGCGTCTGCTTGAAGATAGAGTTGCTGCCGGGCGGGAGGATAACGTTGCGGCGCAGTTGCCATTGTTGAGTCGGTAGAGCTCGAGGCTTGAGTGTAGATTCCACCAGATGGCCAATCTTCTTGGCCTCATCCTTGTACAGGTTGCCATGAGCCAGAATTTCGATGTGAGTCTGCGCCAGCAGTTGAGGAATAAAGCTGCGCAGGTCTTGAACAGTGATGTGAGGCAGCTCGGCCGCATACTGGTGTGTCATCCACGCCCGCTCATTGACCAGCCAGCGGGTGAAGTCGCCTATCTGGTGATAAGGCTGCTGGTAATCCCAGTTCTTGTACTTCCGAGTCATGCGCTCCTTGATGATATCGAACCGATCTTCGCGCACCTCCAGGTCGCGCATCGTGACAAGAATCTTCTCGAGAAGCACAATCATCTTGTCATTGTAGCCGTGCACCACAACGTCCATGCCCAATGAGTTGGCAGCCACACCGTAGACAAGACCAGAGATCTCTGCATCGTACGAATACGTCGTCAGTGCATCTTTGACCAGGGCAGTGAAGAGCACGGTCTTGACGTAGTTCGCCGGCGTTGCGTAAGTCAGTGCGTTTCTCAGCAACACGTAGACGTTGGCCTTGGGCACCCAGAAGGCATCGTCTTTCTTCCACCACAATCGCATCAGCTCATCATTTCGCAACAGCTTCGGGACCTTGGCCGGCTGATTCACCTGCACCTTGTCCACGTCCAGACGTGTGGGGATAAATTCGTTCCTATGCGGAAGATGTAAGTCAGCCGGTCTCTCGCTCGGAGAGGCCGACAAGGCCGCGCGGAAGTCTTCCTGCACCTCAACCGGGATCTTCTGCACCTTGTACTCGGTCCCGTACCAGCGCTCCCTCTCATTCCAATCTCCGGGGTATTCTTGGCTCACAATCATCAGACGGAAATTGTCATGGCGTAAGAACTGCATCGCTTGTACGATTGCCTTTGGATCAAACTTTCGAAGTTTGCTTGGTCCACTCAGCAGCCATTGGCGAGGCAGTGGCTTCTGCATCACGCTGCTGGTCTGGCTGGTGAATCGACTGGCGGGAGACTTCTGCCGAAACCTGAAGTCAACCTCTGCCATATTCCGGATCTCCTCATACATCCACTCAACGGGGGGATTCTCCTTGATCAGGCTGATGTATTGGAACACATATTTGACAACTTCACGATACTTCTCCAACCCCTCTGGCGTTAGGCTGATGTCGATCTCGAAAAAGGCCGACCCTGGGCAGATCGGATGCAGGCCGGCGGACAGGCTGTTGGCCAGGCCTTTATCCTTCAAGAATGCCAGGATACTCCCGGGGCCTTCGTGTCCGATGAGATGGCTGATGTAGCGAGATGGTTGCGTCTCATAAAGAGGCTCCTCGTCCTGCCACGGGAAGGTAATCTCGAGCGAGCGCGACTCCATGACCGGTTTGGCGAAGATCTCGTTCTGCAGCTGATCCGGCGTCAGCGTGGGCTTGTCATCCCAACGTTGCTCGGGCAAGTTCTTGTTCTCGACATCGGAGAAAAGCTCAACAACCCATTTCTCAAGCTCCTCAAGTGGCTCGCGCCCAAGCACGACCAGCTTCATGAGATTGGCCGAGTAATGTTTTTCGTAGAACTTGATGAACTCATCGCGGATCTTGACCCCTCTCTTCTCTGGCTCTTCCTTCAGTGTCTTTAGGTTGCCCGTGGAGAAGTGGTGGTAGGGGTGCTTGGGGTTGGACAGAGACTTGGCCAGCTGCGACAGTCGCCACACGTCGCTCTGCAGATTCTTCTTGTTCTCCGAGTCTACCGCGCGCATCTCGCGGTCCAATGTGTTCTCGAGGAAGAGAGGCTTGACGAAGAACTGGGCGAAGCGGTCGAGCGCGCCATAAAGAGGCCCCTGTGTGGTTCCTCCTGTTGCCACCCCGTTCGTGGGGCCAGTGCCGTTCACCGCGCCATTCACCGCGCCGTTGACTGTACCATTGACTGTGCCATTGACCTTGCCATTCGTGGTGGCCGTGGTTTCGCCATTAGGCGTTGCTGGCCGCGATTCGTGCACGGCTGCGCATTCGAAGAAGTAGTTGGTCTGCGTTGCGGCGGTGTACGCGTTGGAGTAGCCCGAGTTTGCAGACAGATAGGAGCTGTAGTCGTTCTCTACCGGATACTGCAGTCAACGGAGTCAATTTCGAGACAGCCAGGCAATATCGGCGTGCGTACTAACCTTCTCAGTGCCCATAAAGAGAAGATGCTCGACGGCATGGGCCATGCCTGGCATCGCCTCATCATCGGCGAAGTTGCCGACATTAACATTGAGAGAGGCACTGGCCTTGTCCGTATTGGGATCGTGGACGAGCAGGGCCTCGAGCTTATTGGGGAGCTCTATCACTCTGTACGATCTATCGTCTGTCTCCGGCTTCTCGAGCGTGTCTGTAATGCGTCTCACGCCCCCCATTCTAGCACAGGACTTGAAGGTGCGACAAGAGAAGAAGAAATCGAGCGGATTCAAAGCAGAGCCGAAGCTAGGGAGGCCAGGACGACGGGAGGAGGTGATGCTGATGCTGATGCTGGTGTTGGTGTTGTTGTTGTTGTGGTTGTGATAGTTGGTGCACTGGGGAAACTGGGGAAACTGGGGGAGGAGAGAAAGGCGGTGGTGGCAAAGGAGTGACAGAGGCACAACACGTTGCAGAAATTGAAATCTCATCAGAAGCAGAAGCCAAGAAGGGCTATTTACCGCTTGGAAAGCCCATGCCTGTTCGCAATCGGGAGGAATACAGGCATCAAACGCATGGTGACAAGTGCTGGTCGGATGACGCCAAGCCAGGCCAAAGAGGACCTTAGAAAAAAAAAGCCCACGTTTTGGCGTTTTGGGCGTTGGCCGAGGCCCGCAGGCTGTGCTCTAACTGCGCTCAGGCTGCGACGAAGATCCCCAAAGACCCCTAGGGTATAGCAGGGGGGCTAGGTACCAAACCGACGCCCTGGCCTTTGCTCTGGCGACACTAGCAAGTTGTGGAGATAAAGGACCCCAGAATCCCTTACAAATCCCTCCTCGCCACCCTTTCACACCGCCTCCCCTGGGCTCCACGCTCGGCTCTATACTCCCGAACCAATGTCATCCTCCTGAATCTTATCTGTCCATGCGAGCAAGCCTACAAACGTCAGGTACACGCTGTGCTATTGGTAGCACGTCCGGCCAATGACAGCCTGATGCATGAGAATGGAAAAACAAATCAACACCAGATGATCTACAAGCGATTTGGGCGATGGCTACAGGACAATGGCAGGCAGCAAAAGAAATATAACCCAAGAGTCTGACAATATTTGAAGGTTGTATAATTGTTCTTCTGTCTGAATGAGCGCGTCCAGGCCACAGAGGAAAAGGAATGTCTGATAGAGGTGCATAATGCTCGCCAAGCTTGTTCCTCTTCCCCTTCGTGTCTACTACCATCTTACCCCAGTCCATACCCTGTCACTCCAGATCTGTTTACAGATTCTTGGTGGCAAATCCGAGCTGCAGGTTACCCTTGTCGAAGACAACGAACAGGGCCTTGAGGAAGATGTCACCGAAGATGTTGATGTAACCACCGCCGCTCTGAAGACCACCATAGATGACTGCATAATCTGTCAGCACAAAGCCTTCTCAAGAGGATTGGGGTGTAACATACCTGTGCCGCTGCTGTCAACGGGCGCATAGCGGAGGAAGTCGCCAGGAATGTCGAATTTCACACCGTTAATGCCGATAACCAAGGTTGGGAGAGTGGCGCTCGAAGGGAAAACATAGCCACCCTCGCTCCAGGAGTAGTAGGCACCCTTGACATGGGAATAGTACGAGTCAACAACGACGTCATCGAGGAGCAGGAGGGTGGTGCCGGTGTCAGCAATGCCGCTGAAGCTGTAGGATGCAAACGAGTTGTCATGGCCGTAGCCGTCGGCAGTGAAGGACCAGAAACCATCAGAGTCATCAACAGGGGCATATGTGATGTTTCCAGTGTGCTTGCTGGAATCAATGTAGCCAAAGTCATAGGTACCAGGCTTGCCCTTCTTCAGGTCGGCAGTAAAGAGAGGCTCGGACAGGAGACCCTCCTTGATCGAGGTATCGAACAGGGTGATCTGCTGGTCTGGTGACACAGTATTGATGGAGGAGAAGGCGAGTC
This sequence comes from Chaetothyriales sp. CBS 135597, assembly GCA_003709825.1. NCBI lineage: Eukaryota > Fungi > Ascomycota > Eurotiomycetes > Chaetothyriales > Chaetothyriales sp. CBS 135597. The sequence goes on along the minus strand of QQXN01000027.1, from coordinate 227,614 downwards.
CGACAAGACCATCAATGTCAGTCTCCTCTTGGAATGATTGGCTGACAGTCTGGGCTGCCTCGACTGCCTGGCTGGTTGCGGTGAGGGAGCCAACCTTGACAGTGTCGGCAAAGACATTGCCTGAGGCGCTAGATCCATCACCATAGGAGATCTTCCATGTCTCGCCCTTGAGCTGCTTTGAGGTGCTGGACTTGCTGGGAGTGTAGTATGAGTGGCCAGCCCGCGCCTTGGCAGAAAGCTCAGACGAGAAGACCCAGCTGCACCGGTTAGAGATGTTAATTCAGGCATCAATATCAAAAGCACTTACAGATCAGCTGAGCCAGTGTCAAAGTCCAGGTCCAGAGTCTGGCCACCGACGGAGACAGGGACAAGGTAGGCCTCGTCATATGGCAGAGGCGTGGCGGTGGCCTCGCCACCCTTTGCGCTGGATGCAGCAGATGCAACATGCGATGGCACCGGCACGTTGTACTTGTTCAGAGCCTGCTCGATCTGAACGACACCTGGCTTGACCGGCTTGATGGCGCCCTGGGAGACGGAGAAGCCATTAGTCGAGCTGCGAGGCTGAGCGACCGGCTTGGCCAATGCCTGAACGGCAAGCAGGGAGGTAGCGAGGAGCAACGAAGAGGGAGCCATGTTGGTAGTTGGACAAGAGAAGAAGTAGTCGAGTATCGTAGTGACTGAATGATAATCTCTATTCACTTGGTGGGAAAGCCGCCTTCTATATTAACTGCCATGCCGCGATCATTGACTAGATCACGATATCACTCTGATGGATGACGATCTCGTGTAGCCGCCAGCTCCGACATGTAGATGTTACCTTATCCAGGAGCGTGATCATTGAGCAGAGCACGATATTGCTCTAGTAGATGACGATCTGCCCTAACCGCCAGCTCCGACATGTAGATGTTACCTTGTCCTAGATCAAAAATTGCAAGAATAAACCATGCCGTCAAGGTTCAAAGTATCGTAGGTTGGACTGACAGCCATCCTGCTCTCCATACAAGGCAGTTCGGCTGCAGTTCAGGGGGGTGGAGCAGACATGGAAGGTGACATGATTTGAGAAGGCCAACAGTATTCCGCTATCCTGGGATAGAATCACGCCAGAAGTCAGATCGGGATTGTTTGAGAGAGGTCAGATCACAGGATTCAATTTCTGAGAAGTGGTGGTGTCAATGTTGTAGAACTGTATTCCTTGGCAGCCATCCCTCCATCCCGATGTGGATGCAACCCAAACAGAAGTTAAGGTTAACTGGAACAAGAACAAGAACAAGCCCGGTTCTCACATGCTAGGGTGGAATAAAGCTTCTGGCCCGTGCCTGCCGAGCGGGAGCTGGATCTTGTCTTCCTCTGGTTCATCCTATTGGACGGGTACTAGCTCGGAGGGGTCCTTGGGGACAATGTCGCGTCATGAACATTCAACACGTCCACCAGGACGAGGCTTCAGGCTCGATCCTCAGGCGAGAGCAATCCAGCAGAGCCAGGCTACACAATCTCACCTGTGGAGGGCTGCGAGGGGCCTCGAGATTCCGGTGAGGTCATGGTGTCATGTGTCGTTGTCGTGGTGGCCGTTAGCATCCTGCAGGGGACCGAAGCGGTCGGTTCAGCCGCAAAATGGTACGGCAGGTTGTCAGCTACCACGCAGTGCAGTGCAGTGTACGTGGATAAGCGTGTGTAGCCGACGCCGATGCGATCGCGAGGAACGACCTGTGACTTGTGGGGGCCAGGGCGAGGTGTGTAGTCAAGGTAGCTCGAGCTCGCGCCTTCCGATTTCTTTGGATGTGAAACACTGGTAGTCTAATGCCAAGCAGCTAAGAAAGCATAGTTGCACTACATGCAGTAACGATCAGAAACACATTTACACACCTTCTCCCAATCATCTCCAATCATCTTCAGTCGTCTTCAACCATCCCCAATCATCTTCAATCATCCCCAACCATCCAGAACTGTATTCAATCAAAGGAGATGATCTAATCAACAAATAAACTCCAGCTCCATTGATTCTATTCGAAACTCTCCCTCCCTCGGCCATTTTATTAACCCAAACCTGAGTTCCCATATTCACCAACTCTACGTGAATTCTAGCTAGTAACCTGGTTATTTTTGGTTTTACAATTTTAACTCTCTGCGGGCTCTCCAATCCAATGGCTAAGAAGGCAAAAGGACGCAAAATCTCGCCATTTTCACTCGTCGCTGAGTTTTCTATCCTGTCCCAAGACTGTGTAAATCCCGGCTCGTTACCCCTTCCAACCTGGACCAGTCCCAAGGTTTTAATTGACGACATGAGCATAGCTACTAGGTACCTATTGACCTCAGTACCTTTTCTAGGTTGTTAATGATGACTGGTTTGCAAAGTGAAATGATCACTCGACTCTTTTCCTCTTTTGATATACTATCTCAAACTATACTATTGCGTGCGTGAAGACGCTATCCTTCCGCTTGTGCTTGCCCGGGTTCTGCGAGGATTCAATATATGACGGCTCTGATGATGGAATTGTTTCTCGCTTCTACTTCTTCTCCTGTCAGAGTGGATGATGCTACTCCTGACGTGGCTGCTTTAGTTTTGGGGGCGAGAGAGGGTTCAGAAAAGAAGGGTGCCAGTGAAGGTTGCCGAGACTGTACCCTCTGTACAGTTTGTCAAAGTGGTGAACTGTCGGCGTTGGTACTATCAAAGACAAGACCTGGACCCTTTTAGCATCGCGAGCTCTTGTCTGTACCTATACCAGTTCTGTTCATGCCTGAGTAGCAGTTTCATTGGCCTCGGATCTGTGCCTCTCAGGCATGTACATCCTTCGCAGCCTGAACCACCGCTATTTTCTGGAATCTGCTCGCCTGAAATTTGCTGGGGAGTAGTTGGTTGTGAAAGACGGTCCTCGCTCGCGGCCGAGTCTCGGGCATTGCTAGAGAAAGAACGGCTAATACTCCCCAAGCTGCTTGCTTTGTTCTAGCAGAATATGCAGCATCCTCGCATGTATCCACTGGCTTTCGCCCAGAGTCAACCATGCACATGCGCCTTTTTCCAACACGGGTTCTCAGGTCGGCGAGGGCAATTGCAGGCGTCGCTTTTGTTGCTGCCCCTTGAGCCCGCTTCCGCCCGAACTATAGCGGCTGCCAGTCGACCACAGATGGAACAAATTGAGCCGATCGGTTGGTGGGGTCTCTCATCAACAAGTGTGCAAGCCGTGGGACTTGAAGAGCATTTGCATCATGTGCGAAGAAGCGTTCAGCATGCCGACAGCGGTTTTCCAAAAGACTGGAAATGCTCGAACTTGCGACAAGAATTTTGGAACATAAGTTCTCACTCTCGTTTGGTCGAGATAATTGCCCTTCATATTTGAGATAGAGGCTTGAGGATAGCATCGGGCATTCCCCCCTCTCTTCTGGAGCCTGTACACGGCCCGTTGTTGGTTGGAGACATTTCGACAGATTGCCGGGTACTCACTATACTGAGTTGTCCTTGCCCAATGTCCTAGATCTATGACCTAGATACATCACCTTCTGTCCCATCACTCGAGTTTCCAAGACGACGCAGTCCGAGGGTTGACAGAGGCTACAGAGAAAGGAAAGTAAGACAATGCGAGGAACAAGACAGGGTAGCCGAGGCTCAGGAGACAGGATTCTGTATGTGCTGCCTGTGAGAGCCATCCACAAGCCGCTGGATGGTCTGTCTAAGAGTTGTGTGATGTCAAGGAGGCGGCTGGTGTAAAGGGAGTCTCAGCAGCCACCTAATCATGGTCATTGCCAGATTGTGACTCTCAGATAGTAGAGCACTGGAACCTTTGCATCGTAGAGTTAGAGTAAGATCCATGGTGTTGGTCGTCCTTTTTGACGTTGGCTGGGAATGGAGTTCCCACAACAGTGGACTAACCCTAAGGCTTGGCACTTTTGGCTGGATGGCGGTGGTGAGATGCAAGGCATTGGTAGTGAGTGTCCGTCTATCGGTGCTGGTCTGGCACTGCATTATTCATTATTAGCAAATTCCCATAGAACAAGACAGTGTCACCTCGATTGCCTGCACACAACGCCCAGCCTCCTTGCCGAGTCGTTCTTCCCCCCTCTCCCCAGTTGTTGCTTGGCCACCTTCCCCTCTCGCGGCACTGCTCACACGACTGCCTCTCTTGCCTGCAACCTTACAAATCCCGGCCGTCGCCATGGATGCCTTTCCCTCGAATGTTGAGGGCATGGACAATAAGATGGATGTGGATATTTCAAGGCCTGCCGAGCCGCACCAGCTGTCGCTGACTGAAGATGCGGGCGCCATCCCCACGCTCGACGGCTGGATCGAGAGTCTGATGGCCTGCAAACAGCTGTCAGAGAACGATGTGTCCAGACTGTGCGATAGAGTATGTCTCGAGTTGGTTGAGGTGTGCGGGTGCTTCTTTGCTAACTCTGCGCACAGGCGCGCGAGGTGCTTCAGGAAGAGTCGAATGTGCAGCCAGTCGTACGTGTGGCCCAAGTGATGATGAGATCAAGCGATGGCTGTGCCGGTCCAGGCGGCTGACAACACACAGAAATGCCCGGTCACCGTGTGCGGCGACATCCACGGCCAGTTCCACGACCTGATGGAGCTGTTCCGTATTGGCGGCCCCAACCCCGACACCAACTATCTCTTTATGGGTGCGCCTACCATACCCCCGGCTATCCTGCTAGACCACTGACCTTGTGTGTAGGCGACTATGTGGACCGAGGCTACTACTCGGTCGAGACCGTCACTCTGCTCGTCGCCCTGAAGATCCGCTACCCGTCGCGCATCACGATTCTGCGTGGCAACCACGAGTCCCGCCAGATCACGCAGGTATACGGCTTCTATGACGAATGCCTGCGCAAATACGGCAATGCCAATGTGTGGAAATACTTCACCGACCTGTTCGATTACCTGCCCTTAACGGCCTTGATTGACAACCAGATCTTCTGCCTGCACGGCGGTCTGTCACCCAGCATCGACACGCTCGATAACATCAGATCTCTCGATCGGATTCAGGAGGTGCCTCATGAGGGCCCCATGTGCGATCTGCTGTGGAGTGACCCCGATGACCGATGCGGCTGGGGCATCAGTCCTCGTGGCGCAGGCTACACCTTTGGCCAAGACATTTCAGAGGCCTTCAACCATAACAATGGCCTGACACTGGTGGCAAGAGCACATCAGCTGGTCATGGAAGGCTACAACTGGAGCCAGGACCGCAATGTGGTGACGATATTCAGCGCTCCCAACTACTGTTATCGCTGTGGCAATCAGGCCGCCATCATGGAGATCGACGAGCATCTCAAGTACACCTTGTACGTATATCTTCCAGTCTTGGTCAGTGAAGGCGGGTGCTAACATATCCCACAGCCTGCAGTTTGATCCTTGCCCACGCGCGGGAGAGCCGATGGTCAGCAGAAGAACACCAGACTACTTCCTTTGAGCTCGTCCAGTATTTCAATCATGATAGCAGGAGAGTATTTTACATACTCGTACCAGATCTGCCGGTCCAGCAATGCACTGCAAATAATACACCAGCAAGAGCAAAGACACGATAGATACCCAGACAGCCACTTGGCGGCCATCTAAACTGGTCCCTGCGCGCAGCCAGCTGGGACTCAGACCACCATGGTGGAAGCAAAGGCCGTCTTGGCCAGATGAGCGCTTCCACAGCGATGCCAGTGTACGACAATCAAAACTTGATCACATTTTGCTACGTTAACGCCCTTGCATTGAAGCAGTTTGATGTCTTATTCTCTGTTTTTTCCTCTTTACTTGTGCTTTCTGTGCTGGCTGCGTTCTTGACACTGTCCTGTTGCTGCTGATGTTATCTCCACGTGTGGAATCGATACCTGAGGCGTGTGATGCTCGCAGCTTCTGGCATGACAGAGTTGGATGATGAGCATAAATTCGAAGCCTCGCTCTCTATCGCTCGAAAGGCTCGTACTTGTCATCATCAGCTTTTCCTAGCATGGAATAAATCACCATATCCCCCAATCTCCCATCCTTCCACACCAGCTTCTTCAGCACTGCCTCCTGCTGCATTCCCGCCTTCTCACACACCCTCATGCTCGCCCTGTTCCATGAAAAGACCTGTGCTGACACTCTGACAAGATAAGGAAATGTGTCAAAAGTCCAGTCAAGAAACGCGCGGGCCACCACACTCATCACGCCACGCCCCCAGCACGCCGGGCTCAGCCAGTACCCAAACTCGGCCGATCGGCTTTCGACATCGTCCCCGAACTTCAGGCCGATTCCACCAACCGGCTCATCGTCCAGAACGATCACGTAGCTGGCTGGGACTCTTGAAGATGCCCTTTGTCTATCTTGTTCTCCCGATGCGGATGAGTCGCCCCTGGACGAGGGTGGTGGTGGCACTGTTGATTTCCATGTCTTTTTCACATTGTGCTGTAGAGCAATCCAGGACTCGGCGTCATCCAGGGTGTATGGGCTGGGGAACGCGTTGGTCATGTTGCACGAGATGGCCGGGCTATTGGCAGCGATCGCGATGGATGCCGCATCTGATGACAAGTACGGGCGCACGACGAGAGTGGAGGAAGGTGCCGAGGGCAACGACAAGGACAGGATCGGCGTCGAGACCAATCGCTTGACGACGTTCTCTTGTCCTTCTCCTTCCTGAGCCATCTTGTAATATTTTGTAATATTTAAAGCGCCAGTTGATCAAACAGAAATGCTGCTACAGCCCAGAAGAATGGCGGTTATTTGATTTACACTTGGTGTTGAGTCATAATTACTTCCTGCTGCTAAAGACATATATGTTCATGTATGTGGTGAGTTGTATTAAAAGTGATTAGGCTGAGAAAAGCACCACTAGTAAACCTTAAATCAGTAGTACCCTAATGCTATTGGGTAGTAGAAGTAGCGCTAATAATTTACCCTTTAGGACTAGTCATTTCTTTCCAACTTCTCTTCTCTTCAATATTGTGTATACTTTGTATACCATGGACACAGTAACACAGAGATAATGATCGAATTGCTTGATGAACACTTGATATTTTGCATATACTCTAACAGAACACAGGAAAACAGTTGCAATGGGTTCTGCACCCCCAGTGTTGTCTGGAAATCAGAGCCAAATCACCTGGTCAACAACTGTGCACAATTCTGATATTGCCCAATCAGACTACCCTTTCCTGCCTCTCATGGCAACACTTGAGAGTAACTACAGTGATATGGTCACCTATGCCTTTTTTGTTTGTCTGCTTCCAAGACGCGTCTTTTTCCCTTTCCCCGCCCCTCTCCCTTCTAGTTACCTGTCACCACTCCCGGATTCCCACTCCTGGATTCCCACTCCTGGATACCCTCTTTCCTGCTTTCCGCCTCTCTGCTGTCACTCAAGTTCCATTGGGCCTTTCTGTGAATACCCACTATGGCTAACAAGAAGAGAAAACTGGTGAGTTGAGTTGCTCCCTCCCGTTTCTGATCTTCTAACCTGGCAGCAGAGTCAACCATCTCCACCAAGCCCTCGCCGCTCCTCCACTGTCTGCACTGTCAATCCTGCACATCTAGAGAGAACAGGCACCTTTGATCACAATGACCAAGATGTCACTGTCCACACTCGCCGCCCCCGTACTGTCAATCCCGCACATCTGGGTAGAGCAGGCTCCTTTGATCCCAATGACCCAGATATCACTATCCTCAGTCCAAATCAGCACCCTTTTCAGATTGATAACACCCTGATCCCAGTAAGCCTTGTCCCTTCCCCATCTCCCTTTCCTTTCCTTAGGGTATGGGTACCAACATGACTAGTTTGATGCAGCACAAGAGGCACGCCTGAATGAACTGGCAACAGCTATCCTAACAGAGCTCCAGTCTGAACATACCGGCAATGCCGCTCCTGCTGATCCCATCCGGCCTCCTCCCGCCTTCGACGTCGGAGAGATGGTCAAAATAACCGTTCTCATTGGCCTTCAACTGTTCACGGTCATGGTCAAGATAGTCGGCCAGTCCCCGCCCGGTCGTCAGGGCCGTGATGGTTTTCAAGATCACTGGAGTTACTGTATCCACGCCAATTGCATCATTCCTGGTGGCACGGGTGTCATGTGGATCGATGAGACAAACATCAAGAAGGTGCACCTCGGCGACATTGGCGCGGACACAACCGTTCAGTTCATTCGAGGCAATGAAGTCTTGAATGGAACAATCAAGAGTTTGAGACGGGATCCCGAAACAAGCTCGGTTCTCTTCGATGTCGAATACCCACGCACTGTCACCGTCCCTTTTAAGGATGTCCTCATGGTCACCTTCCCCGGCCTTCCTCCGGACGCTGCCGATCGCCAGAACTAGGATCGGCGTGGGACATCTGGCAGACACTGTCGCAGCTTTGGTCCAAACATATGGGGTGAGATTAATCGATGATGGAGTGCAGTCGTAGGGGGGACAGGGGGGGGGACATATCCGCAGCGACGGCTTGCAAACAAGCAACGTCAAAGCGGATGGAAAACCAGCGAAAAGAGAAGTTCGCATGAGTGATAATAGCCTAGCTAGCTAGCAACACGACCCTCTTCACATCGATGCATATGGTGTCACTTCGCGCGCTTCTTACTACAAGCCTTCTTCGTCTCCTCATTGTTCTTCTGTGTCGTCTTCCGCAAATCAATATAATTTCAATTAATTTTTTTTCATAACTTGGCCTTGGGGTCCGCCCGCTCCTTGAGTGCGCGGCGGTGATTGAGATAGTTGACGAGCAGCTGCCAGGCGGCGACGGAGAACATCAAGGGAGGAAAGACCAGCAGCAAGGTCGACCACCAGCGCGGGCTGGACGCGGCAATCTTCTGCATGACATCCTTCAGCTGCAGCTCCAAGTCGGCGGGCTTGCCATCATTGTACAGCACATAGCCCTTCCCCGGGCCACGCTCGCTCGCCCACTTGGCCTTGAGCAGGACATCGGTCTGCGAGCGCACGCGGTTGAGCGCATCGTTGGCGGACAGATGCGGATCCCGGTCGCGCAGGCGCTGCATCTGGATGGCCGGGTCGGACACGGCGACGACGACGACCGAGGAGCAGAACACGTCCAGCCCGCTCTCGAACAGCAGCGGGATGTCGAGCACGACGGCCCAGTGGCCGCGCACGTAGTAGTACGCCAGCGCCCGCAGCATGTACAGCCGCACGGCCGGGTGCACGATCGCGTTGAGCCGCTGCCGGTCCGCGCTGCGCTCCGCGGTCTGCCCGAACACCCGCCGCCCCAGCGCCGGTCGGTTCAGCGGCCGCCCTTTGCCCAGCGGGCCGTCTTCGCGGCCCCCGCTCTGCGCGTCCGACGCCGGCAGCAGCAGGTCTGGTGTGCTTGCGCCGAATGTCTTCACGATCTGCTTGTATGCCCATGTCCCCGGCTCGACGGCTGCCCGCGCCAGCACGTCCGCGTCGATGATCGGCAGCGAGTACGGCGCGCTTGCGAGCAGCTGCGACGTCGTCGACTTGCCCGTCGCTATCGACCCGGTCAGCCCGATCAGGTGCATGTTGTTCGCCCGGCTGGTGGTTAGAGCCCTCAGCAGTGCACGTCGGAGGAGGTATTGGTTGTCTCGTTGGAGGTCGTCATGAGTCAGGGGCTTGTTCGCCCCCACTGGTCGGCGAGTCAGTTTATACAGAGTGATAAATAACGTTACCTCGGAACATTAAAAGTCGGAGATTCATTCTTCCGGACATAACTATTCCATCGATGTCTGTATGCTACCTCCGGTGGTCTCCGTCCTCGACCTCCATCTCGTTCCCAGTGCTTTCATCTCTAGCCTCGACCTTGTCCTTGATCCACTCCCAGCAGTCATCTGCCTCGGCCTGCATGATGCTGACCACGGTTCCGCCCTCGCTGCCGACCACAGTCCCGTACTTCCTGCTCAGGTTTCCGCTCTTCTGCCACACACTATGGGCCTTGGACACGTAGATCCGACTGTTTTCGCGGTACCAGCTGCTCACCCACGGATTGCTCGCGTTGCTCACCGGCCGTACCGGACTGGTGGCAATGAAGCCGATCACGCCTTCCAGCGAATCGTATATTGTTTCCGACTCCGAGATCAGGCCCGCAACAGCATGAAAAGCATTGCCACACCCCATGAGAAAAGTCTTGGTTGAACGGTCCACTAGGGCTTCGATGTAGTTGACCCAGAGGTAGCTGGCCAATTCCACCCCCTGTTTGCGCCCAATGCCTATGTCAGCCGAGGCGTATGGAACAGTGTGTAGCTCATTGGATGATGGCACCTGCGTTGTGATGCGCACGGGGATATTGACGTCTATCACGCCGAAATCCAGGGATGTGGCTTGACGAATGTAGTTGGAGACCATGTCATGATAGTGCGCATTACCGGGCGAGACAAGAGTGGACAGCCGGCCAGGTGGAATGGTGACTTCAGGCGGGTCGTGGAAGATTATGAGAAGGTTTGCTTTGGTGTCGTAGTCACGCCTAGGGATGGGCGTCAGTAGAGGATGCAGAGCAAAGGCAATCTGCACTCACGTGGCCAAGACTTGATCTTTGAAAGAAGGAGAGATTGTGTCACGAAGGATCGGAAGGTTGGTCATCTTGTGTGCTTGGTAGAGCTGGTTCGCCTGATACACACGAAGAACATCTGCTAAAGTGTGAGGATATGGGGGTGGCGAACAACGGGGGAAATGGTACCTTGAAGGAGCTCACCACCCTCTGGCATTCCTGGAGGATCTTCTGACAGTCAGCTGAGCTCATGTTTATTTGCATACAGGCACCTGCCTTTTGGGTAGATGCTTTGCCAGTATCGTGACTGTATCTGGCGGACCTTCTCCACGGTTTCCACGGCCGAAAGAGTCGCCTGTGTTGCTTCGAGTCGATCTGGAGGCTCTCCCATCAGCGTACGCGTTACAGCCAGAGCAGATTTGGAAATCGCCCTAAAGTTGTAGCCACCCTGGGGGAAGTTAGTTCCACACGTCCATGCTCGAACAGACACCTTCCTTGCTCACCTCCAGACACACAGCTATTTTGCCGTTCGCCAGTGACATCAGCATATGGGTCATATGTGCATAGCAAGGCGGCGTAACAAAACACCCTCCCAGCTCGTCTCCGGCAGCGGCATCAAAGCCAGAAGCGACAACGACCAAGTCTGGGTCGAATTCATTGGCAATTGGCATCACGACATGCTGAAACGCGTACATATAGTCTGCGTCGCCCATGCCCTTGTTGGGCCATGGTATGTTGACATTCTTTCCCACACCTGGTCCGACCCCTACTCTGTCCATGCCACCCTCGGGCCCAGACGGGTAGAATCGCCCATCCATGTGCAGGTGCAAGGAGATGTACAATATGTTGGGGTCATCGTAGAAAGCCTTTTGGCAGCCATTCCCTAGATTTGTCAGTAAAAGAGTGAGTTCTGTGCCAATATATCGTACCATGATGGACATCCCTGTGTATATATGAGTTAGCCAGCAAACCACCACACAATGTCGTACAACCACTTACCAATCTACAATTAATATCTTGCGGCATTGCTCGCCGAAATCAGCTTGGCACACTTTTGATGCGATGCAGACATTGTTGAACAAACAGAAACCCATGGTGGACTGCACCTCTGCGTGGTGGCCTGGCGGTCGTATGACGGCTATGGCGTTCTTGACAGTTCTGTTGACCACTGCTCTGCATGTCTCGATGGCACCACCAGCGGACAACTTGCTAGAGAAGTAAGACAGAGAATTGAAGTAGATAGAGTCCATGGTAACATCCTCGGAGAGGTCTATTAGCTGCTCGTCACTCAGTGCTGCTGCTTGTTAGAATCACGACACCATTCCTCACACTGCAGGGATCTTACAGGCTGTGCTTTTGACAAAGTCGTAATGTTCCTGGGTGTGTATCAGACAACATTCTGCCTCTGTGGCCTCTCGTGCATCGATTCGCCGCAGCGGCTGCTGAACAACAACATTGGACGTGTCATCGCCATCAGCCACCAGACCAGCATCCTTTAGTTCCTTGAAAATATAGTAGATGCGTCTGGGGTCCTCAGGATGAACATTCTCTCCATTTGTGGCCGAGACCTCGGAGTGATATCTCATTCGTTCGTCGTAGCAAAGCCCTGTGGGTAATGATGCTATTGGAAGTCCGGTAGAGGCCATTTGAGATGTCTCGTCCTCCTCGACCGAGGAATCCTCGTCTTCAAGACTATCCTCGGCCTCTTCATCGGAAGTCATCTGTTCATCGAGTATGAGACGTTCTTTCATCTCGACTGAGACATCAGGCGTCCTGCTTGAGGAGATGGTGCTCATCGGATAGAGATACCTCTAATGGATAGCTTGACGCCGTATTGCAGGGGGTATTTACTCAACAAAACTTGACTGGCGCCGGAGACTCAATTCAGAAAACGACAAGGGATGCTGTTGATATTCATTCAGCCTTGGGGGCGGTAGCACTGCTCATGTCTGAGTACTTGGCACTGATGGATTGACAAAGAGGACGAATGGTGGGTGGGCGTAGAATCGAGCTAGCCGTAACAGGCAAAGCGTATCTCTGCAAGGCAAACCTGGCAAACACGCGAGGCTGAGATTATTGAATTCCGACCAGGAAACAGAGGGTAAGTAGTTATCCTGGGTAAGTGGCTTTCACAAAGATGGAGACTAGTCCTTAGCAAGACTAGCTGAATCGCATGTACGCCCGCTGACAAACTGACAAACTGACAACTGACAAACTGGATCGACTTCGCCAAGCGTGGGGTGGTGGTGCCCACTAGCGGGGTGGTGCCCGCCACCACAACTACCACCAAATCGCTCGACTGGCATCTATCGGCAAAGCTGGCCATCTAGTGTACGATAGGAATGAAAACGAGAAAAATTGGGCAAAGAGGTTCGACGCCCCTTTCAAAGCTTTTCTGGTGGCTCTGTGCCAGGATAGGAATCTGCATACTCTGTGTACACGGGCAAAATGAGTCGGTCTATGCTCCTAATGCCCGGAGGCTACCTCTGCCAAATTCAAGCCAGGTGTCCCGCTTTTAGATGGCCTGTCTCTATCCCTGTAGTCTCCCATCACGCGTGAGGAAGGTGGCCCCGGCCAGTTAGAGTGACTGAGATGCTTAAGCAGAAGCAGTTGCAGACTTGGCATCAACCTTGGCAATGTAGGCTATTTCACAAAGTTAGTCTAGCTAGAGCATGGCGAGATTCATCATCACTTACACAGGAGGTCCAGGACACGGCGAGAGTAGCCCCACTCGTTGTCGTACCACGAAACAAGCTTGACGAAGTGGTCGTTCAGGGCAATGCCGGCCTTGACATCGAAGATGGACGAGTGGTTATCGCCGTTCAAGTCGGTGGAGACAAGGTCATCCTCCGAGTAGGCCAAGATGCCTGGACATTGTCAGTTAGATTGTATCGGGATCGGGAAATCTCGGAACTAACCCTTGAGGGGACCCTCGGCAGCAGCCTTGACGGCCGCCTTGATCTCGTCATAGGTAGTCGGCTTCTCCAGCACGGCAGTGAGATCGACAACGGAAACATTGGCGGTGGGCACACGCATGGACATGCCGGTCAGCTTGCCATTGAGGGCTGGGATAACCTTGCCGACGGCCTTGGCGGCACCAGTGCTGCTGGGGATGATGTTCTGGGCAGCAGTTCGGCCACCTCGCCAATCCTTGGCTGAGGGACCATCGACAGTCTTCTGTGTGGCGGTGTACGAGTGGATGGTGGTCATCAATCCTTCCTTGATGCCAAAGTTGTCATGGATGACCTTGGCGAGGGGAGCCAGGCAGTTGGTGGTGCACGAGGCGTTGGAGATGACAGGAATGTCGGACTTGTATGTCTCTTCGTTGACGCCCATGACGAACATCGGGGCATCAGCAGAGGGAGCAGAGATGACAACCTTCTTTGCGCCACCCTTCAAGTGGGCCGAGGCCTTCTCGGTCGTGGTGAAGACACCAGTCGACTCGACAACGTACTCGACCGCATGGTCCTTCCATGGGATCTCTGCGGGGTCTCTCTTGAGGTAGAAGGTGACCTTCTTGCCGTTGACAACCAAGTGGTCGTCACCAACCTCGATCGTGCCCTTGAACTGACCGTGCGCAGAGTCGTACTTGAGCATGTAGGCCTGGGACGGCGTCAGTTTCGAGCAAGCTGGAGGAGGAAAGACACAAGCTTACAGCATACTTGGGCTCGATGAAGGGATCGTTGACGGCCACGACGTCGACATCGGCGTGCTCAACACTAGCAAGAAAAAAATTGTCAGCAGGTGTGCAGAACCAGACATGTGGCAGCTGGCAGCAAAAGGCATGCTTACGAGTTTCGGAAGACCTGAGAAAGTGTCAGCTTTGAAGCAAGGACAGAGCAAGAGGGTCAGTGCTACTTACGATGCGGCCAATACGACCGAAGCCGTTGATACCGACGTTGGTAGGCATGGTGATTTGTTGAGCTGATTAAATGTCTGGTTGAGGCAACAGCTAGTCAGCGGCGGGTCAAGAACAGAGAGCAGAGAGCAGTCGAGAAAGAGTTGAGGAAGACAGCTTACCAAGAGCAAAGAATGAGATGAAGAGGGGGCTTGATATGGAAGAGGTGCAGTTGAAGAAAATTTGCCTGAAGGATGGATGCGTTGAAATGAGGACAACACGGTGGTAATAATATGTGATGGTGGGGTTCCTTCCACTTTGCTCTGATCAACTGAGGTATATCGGGATCCGATGCGGGGCAGGGAAGGAACGGGCTTGGCACTGTGCAAATGGCAATCTTGGGCGGTGCAAAACAATGAGTTATAGGTCCTTGCGTGGTGCCATGTGCAGCTCAGCCTCTACACAGCGATGCCACGATATCTTGCTTCGCTTGCTATTAGCTGCTTAGGCGAACTCGTTGTTGTTCCGCATCTGTTGCTATCGCCAAGTTGACCAGAAAGAGTGGTTTGTTTTCGTTGGCTGCCAACTGACCAATTACTGAGGTCGCGATTCGCGCCGTGTCGGGGCGGATTATCAGATGATGCGAGAATGTCGCCGTTGCTCCCGACTCCCCTCTGTTGATCTGTTGACGAAGGGCCGCTTCGGGCAAAATACCGCAGTCACATCGCGCGCCATGGTGTGCTTGGTGTATGCAGCCGTAGATTGGACAGAAACTCTATGAGACAGAACTTTTCCATGACCTGCTCTTTGCCTGCTCGTGCTTTATTCTTCCTTCGCTCCGCCCCGGCCGGCACGCTCTGCCGCCTCGACGCTAGCCTTATCCGTGACTGGCGCACTCTGTCCCATTCCCATCATTCCTCCAGCAGCTTTCCATGGCCGCTTAAGCTCACCAACAGCCGGCTTGTTGAACAGGTGTACCTTGATCAAGTTGCCCTCGAAAGCGGTCTTGAGAGGAATGATGGATTGAATGAGGAGAGGGTTGGTGTACTTGAGGTAGAGGTGCATGAAGGCCATCATCCCAACGCCCATGAGCTGGCCCTTGTACAGCGATGACAGCTGGTTGAGGTCATACTCTTGAATCGTGGTTGTCACCAGCTTCGCCTCTTCACCCGACCCCATCGGCGCCGGCTCGACATACTTGAGTGTTGTCAAATCTGTTCTTGTCAGCTTCCTTGTGGTCGTGCCAAGCTTGCCAGTGTCATCTCACCTCTCTTCGCCTTGATCTTGGTGCCCACGAAGAAGTAGAGACCCAGAATCAGTAGGTTTGAGACCACATAGAGTATCCGGACACCGAGGAGGACGTTGGGGTCATCAAATGGGATCTTCTTCGACACCTGCATCATTCCAAGAATGATGACCAGGTTGGTTCTGTCACTTGGTGTCAGGCCCGGAACAGCAACACGACATAGAGGAGAGCTAGCTTACATCTGAGGACTGATACCTGCCATCTTGACAGGCTGCAAGGGGAGTTTGGATGAGAGAAGTGCACCTGTTCGTGTGTGGTTGTGAGCTTCAGAGGTGTCTGCAATCTGTCCAGAAAATATAATTTCCACCTAGGTCTTTTGAATGTGAATGACACTAGATTCAAATTGTTGATAGCTCCAGAGCTAGTGGTTCACACTAGTCCAATCTGGAATGGCGCCTCATTTTTGTGGTTCTTGGTTGCGCATTGTGTGGCTGGTCAGAAGAAGCTGGGGCAGAAGCACTGGGTGTGATGACTTGGATACCTCCCCAGTAGGATAGAGTGGATCTCGATTACAGTAATATCAATATCCACTGTATTATCTTGCATATTGAGGTGGACTGGAGTATCTGTGCTATTCCTAACTAGAGCTGTTCTAACAGCCACAGCTAATCTTTAGCTCACCCGAGAAAGTGCTCGGTCTGACAGGCATTTTCTGTCAAATCTAAAAAGCACCGCCAAGATTCGCACCTTCAAACTCACGTAACGCCTCCCACACTTTTGGAACACCTCGTCGACGTGGCACCTCTCGCTAAAACCCTTGCAAGTTCCTAGGCGGTGTTGTGTTATCCCTCTCCGATGGGTAAGAGCTTTATATTATGTTTGGGGTTCTCCCAAGCATCTCCCCAAGCATATTCTCCTCCTACTCTGTGTATATTGCCATGCCACTGTGTTCATAGCTCAATCATTATCCTTATGAGGCCCACGCATTCATTCTTATATACAGTCCATCAATGCGCCTTTTGAAACTTACCAGTTACCCAAGTTTCAGTCTGACTGAGTTTACTAGTGAAAATGAGACTCCTCCCTATGCTATACTCTCCCACACCTGGGGACATGACAAGGACGAAGTCACGTACCAAGACATTATAGATGGCACTGGAAGTCACAAGGCTGGCTATGCCAAACTGCACTTCTGTGCAAACCAGGCCAAGAAGGACGGGCTAGCCTATTGCTGGATTGACACTTGTTGTATTGACAAGAAATATTCGGCAGAGCTTACCGAGAGTATCAACTCCATGTTTAGATGGTATCAGAATGCCGCCAAGTGCTATGTTTTCCTCGCAGACGTGTCGACACCTAAGACCAACGATGACAGAGATTCCAAACTACGAAAAAGTCGATGGTTCACCCGAAGTTGGACGCTTCAGGAGCTCATTGCTCCCCGGGCTGTCGAATTTTTCTCACAAGAAGGCCTGCTGTTCGGAGACAAAAGGTCGCTCGAGAAAGAGATTCAGCAGATTAGCGGAATCTCTGTTCATGCGCTTCGAGGGGAGCCTCTGTCCCACTTCAGTGTTGACGAGCGCATGTCATGGACCGCAGAAAGAGAAGCAAAGCGACCAGAGGATAAAGCCTACTCTCTTCTTGGAATTTTCGACATTCAGATGCCGGTGATCTATGGTGAAGGCGAGAAACGTGCGCGGGATCGGCTCGTAGACGAGCTTGATATACGTGCAAGAGGCCATGTGCTCACTGAGCACTTGTGGAATCAGCTACATTCACCTTCAAGAATACCACTACTGAAACCAGCATGGCTTGTACCGTTTGAGCGGAACCCCTGTTTTACTGGCCGCGAGTCTGAACTCGCTCGGCTCGAAGAGATGCTGTTCGGCCACTATCATTCTGCTAAGCTTGCGGTCACCGGCCTTGGGGGTGTCGGCAAGACCCAGCTAGTTATCGAACTACTCTACCGTGTCGCAGACAGGCACGAGCCCTGCTCCATCCTCTGGATTTCAGCACTAAATATGGAAAGTATGCACCGATCTTATTTAGACATTGCCCAACTTCTTGGTATACCGGGATGTGAAGACACCCTGGCGGATATAAAGAGACTGGTGCAGGTGTACTTGAGCGAAAAAAGCACAAGGCAATGGCTACTGGTGTTCGATGGCGCCGACGACCTTGACATGTGGATTGGATCTGAGGTGCAACCCGAGGCATCACACCCTTTGATTGACTATCTCCCAAAGAACATGAAAGGAACAATTATATTTACGATGCGTGACATGAGAATGGCAGTCAAGCTTGCGCCATGGCACTTCGTGGTTGTTCCAGTGATGGGGCATGAGGCAGCTACCCAACTGCTCGAGAAGTCCCTGGCCAATGTGGATCTGATGATGTGTCAACAAGACACAAATGCACTGCTTGAACAGCTCACCTATCTTCCGTTAGCAATCGTCCAGGCAGCAGCCTACATGAACGAGAACGCAATATCAATCGCAGAATATTTGTCACTTCTGGCGGCGCAAGAAGGGGAGGTGATTGACATTCTCAGCGAGGAGTTTGCGTACGATGGGAGGTATTGCGACATCAAGAACCCTGTAGCCACTACATGGTGGGTTTCCTTTGATCGAATTCGGAAGCACGATCCTCTGGCGGCTGATTACCTGTCGTTCATGGCCTGTCTAGAGCCTAACGACATTCCCCTCTCTATTCTTCCGCCAGGACCTTCACTGAAGGAGAGAATACTTGCTATTGGAAGACTCAATGCATATTCGTTTGTTAACAGGCAAACGGGTGGTGAGTGTCTTGATGTCAACCGGCTGGTGCATTTAGCGGCGCGAAACTGGCTCCGCAAGGAAGAACTGTTCACGCACTCAATAACACGAGCTATCTTACGACTTGAGGAGGTATTATCAGACCCCACGCCCTATAACAGTACCGAGTGGAGAAAGTATCTAGCACATGCAAGTTATGCATTAAAGAGCAATGTCATCAGCAGCAATGATTACGATGCCAGTGCTAAGGCTAGAACTAGTCTGCTGTGGAAGGTGGGGATGTGTTTATTCCAAGAGTGAAAGCACAGAGTGAAACAGAAAGGATACTTGTGGAAGTGGCGGATCATCAGAACAGACTGTTTGGTACAGAGCACGCAGAAACGAAACCGCGGCAAGGATGGACGACCTAATTCGGATATTCCAGAAGCAAGGTGAGTGCTATTGAGAGCACTTATACCAGAAAACCTACACACCTTGGCTAGCGAGAAGAAGCTAGCCTCGATATATCAGAGGCAAGGCGAGTGGGCGATGGCTGAACAGCTGCAGACAGAAGTGCTGAGGACTCTGGAGAGAGTTCGTGGCGCCGAACATCCCAACATCCTGACCAGCATGCACAAGCGCCCGATTATGTGGAAAGCACTGGGAGAGCGAGAACGCGTTCTTGACATGATACTTAACGAACGTGTCAGGAACGATATTCGTGATCATCAGTTTCCTTCTTACTCTGCTATGATGAAGAGTAAGAAGGCGGAAAATTTCCAGTTTGATGGCTACAGGGCACGAAATATAGCACGTCACCTCACCTCACAGCCTTTCTCCCAGTGACAAATGTTGAGAAGGGTCTCGGAGAGGGGTTGATACTTTGGATAATAATAATCCCCTCACTGAGCAGTCAGTCCACCAAACAAACACAATACGATCACGAATGGAGATCGCCGATGTTTATTATTATTATCTTTTTTTCTGTCGCGAGCCAAGGTTCTCCAGACATACTCCACGATCCAAGAACGCGGGGGAGGAATGGGGGGAGAGGAGGGGAGAGGAGGGGAGAGGAGGGGAGAGGAGGGGAGAGGAGGGGAGAGGAGGGGAGAGGAAGAGCCGGTAATATCATATCCAGAACTCACTTCAACCGAGGTTACTGAAGGAGAAAAATGGATCAGAAGATGATTATTTTTTGATTCATATCCGATCCGGACCGAGGAAGTAAAGAGGATATATCTGAATATATTGATAGCCTTCAGGGTCCGTGTCTTTTATTATTATTATTATTATTATTAATTGTGTTGTCAATATACACCTTGAGCTGTGAATTTCTCATATTCTATTTGATTCATCATGGCGACACAGATTGAAACACCTGTGGCGAGCATTGCCGCGCCTTTATCACAACCACAACTAACAACAACAACATCATCATCGTCATCGGCTGCCCTGGACTTCTCCTCACTGCCGCCGTTCCCAGACGACGTGCCGACAGCGCCTTTGCTCCGCCTCTCACTCAAGTCTCTGCTCTCGCACGACAGGGACGAGGTGGCACGGTTCACAGCGGCATGCGAAGAACTGGGCTTCTTCTACCTGGACCTGCGCGAGTGCGGCGAAGGGGAGCGACTGCTGCGGGAGGCGGACAAGCTGTTCGGTGTGGGCCAGGAGCTGTTCGAGCTGCCGGTGGAGGAGAAGCGGCAGTACGACTTCGCCAAGGAGAACTCGTACTTTGGCTACAAGGGGTATGGGGCGCACGTGCTGGACCGGCAGGGCAACCTGGACCGCAACGAGTTCTACAACGTGTCCAAGGACGACATCTTCGGGCTGGGGCGGCAGTGGCCGGCGCCGCAGTGCATCGAGCGGCAGAAGCCGCTGCTCAAGTCGTTCATGACGAATGCGCACGCGGTGGTGACGCTGGTGCTGGAGTTGCTGAATGACCACTTGAAGCTGCCGGGGGGAATGCTGCAGTCGATGCACAGGCTGACCGAGGGCCACAGCGGGGACCAGGTGCGGTTCATCAAGGCGCCGCCGCAGCCCAGGGGGGACCGGCGCACGGCGCTGGGCGAGCACACCGATTTTGGCAGCGTCACCGTGCTGTTCAACCGGCTGGGCGGGCTGCAGGTCTTGCCGCCGGGCAAGGATGCTGAGTGGTGCTATGTGAAGCCGCTGCCGGGACATGCCATTATCAATCTCGGTGATGCCATGGTCAAGTTTACCAACGGGAGACTGAGGAGCAATATCCATCGAGTCAACTCGCCGCCGGGGCTGCAGGCTGAGGCCACGCGGTACAGTTTGGTGTACTTCAACCGGCCGGAGGATGACGTCTTGCTGAGGAGGTTGGAAGGGAGTGACATGATTCCGCCGCTGATGGAAGGCGAGGTGGAGGAGGAGATCACTAGCAAGGACTGGATCATACGTAGGGGGCTTGGAAAGAGGCATGAATTGAAAGGGAAGGAGGCCTTTGATTTTGATAATGATAAGAGCAGAGGAACTGAAGAACGCTCGCGTCGGGCGTACATGTAGGGTTTAAAAAATGCCAGATATTTCCCCCCCATCAAGCTCCTGAGACTATACTGCTCGGCAGCACCTTGTACTCGACATTCCATCTGAGCCTGAATGGCGCAGCATCAGACCGCTCATCCAGCCATGTCACCAGGGGCTCGGTGGTTAGAAGGTCATCAGTCAAAGTAGGCAGGGCGACAACCTTGCCGCGGAAGCAAAGTGCTGGTAACGTAAACCGGGAATTCCCCGGTGCATGGTCACTCATGACTGCTCGAAGGGTCTTGACAACACGGCGAGGAAGCTGTTCAGTCAGATACTGCCAATCCTCAGCCTGGAAGGGGCGCAGTGTCAGATGCTCAGAAGTTTGCGCGTCTGAACATGTGATTTGGATCCAGAAGCGGTTGTCCCAGAGAAGCCTTTGGGAATAATACGCCTGGTCGCTGGTACTCGCAGGGTCTATAACCACATTGACAGGTTCGATTTCTGCAGGGCGCAGGGGCTGCCGTGACAGTTTCCAGCAGTAGTAATCGGATGAGTCGGCGGTTTGCTCATGAGGAACAAAGCCTTCGAACAACGCTCTGGAGTTAACAAAGACTGGAGCCTTTACCCCTGACGCATTGTTCCAGAAAGGAGATTGCAGGTGACCAACAAACTCCGTCAGGCGGTCAGATTCTACCATCGTCGGCGCGCTTTCCATCGGGTTCGGGGACACCAGCTGGCAGAGTTGGGAAAGCACACCCGCCGCGACCGACCTGCGGTCATTGACGAGCTGGATGAAAGATCTCGGAAGTCGAATGTACGCCATTCCTGACATGAAGTTGAGGGAGATGATCGAGACTCGGGACATATAGCCAGCAATATCGGCTTGTAGCGACCCGAAGAGCTGGCGTGACGTGTTAATCAGCTGGAGAACTGCATCAGGCTGCAGAGCTCTCGGCAGCTGATGTGTCCGCATTACTCGCACAGCGTTCCTGATGGTGAATTCTGGGTCTTCGTTCGTTTTGTCTTTGACAAACTCGACCTTGTAGTGCTCGCATACCGCCACTAGCTCAGCCTTCGTCCGATCCAGAAAAGGACGGTGGACAAAGATACCACCGGGAGCATATCCCCTGATTCTTCCACCCCCATCAATGACTTCAGATGGCAGATGTTGGAGAAGGCTTGCCATTGGAACCGGAGGATTGTCATGGCGAGCTCCATAGACATGATAGGGCACGGGTACTGGGGCGGCTGATTCCATGCCTCGCAGGTCCATGAATGAGACCGACCGGCTTCGAATCATCTTGAGCATAACAGTCTCAAGCTGGTCATCGCGATGATGACCCAGGAACAGATGCTTGACGCCATTGTCCAAGGCAAGCTTGGTCAACAAGCGATATCGATGATCGCGAGCCTTGCCCTCGAAACCAGACACCTGTAATGGGTTCGGGTGATTCCACTGTATCCTGGCAATATGGGAGGGTATGCCTAGCTTTGACAGCCAGCGAGTCACCGTCCTTGCTTCGGTCCCAGCCTCCTGGCGAGCGTTGTGATCGATGACAAAGGCGACAGGGTCAATGTTAAAGCCGAGGTCGCGGTCTCTGAGTAAGGCTACTTGGCAGGATAATGCCATAGAGTCTGGACCTCCGCTGACACATAGCCCGATTTTGAGCGAGTCCAGTGGGGAATGCCTTGAGCCGGCCAGGACGGACTGCGCCAGCGTGGCCAGTCCATGATCGAAACTGGTTTGAACGAGCCGACTGGTCATATCAACCGAAGGCGTTCCCTCAGGTCTGCCTCAGCAGATGCTCTCGCCAGCAACATGTATAGACCACGTCGACCGTCTGACCAGATCCAGGACATGTTGACGCTTGAAGAGGGCGAATGTACGTGTATCATGCCATGTCACTGTCACTGTCACTTGCTGGTTAGTGTATTTCAAAAAAAACGAAAATGTCTTATGCGCGTAAGATTGGCTAGCGTGTACTAGCGTGTACTAGAGCCGCTTGGCATATTTGCTGTAGTGTTTCTCGGGGAGTGTACCGTTTTCAGACAAAGGTTGGGGGCAGAATCACGAGGAGAGCACGTGAGCATGTTGCAGTGTGTGACGTCAGAAGGCATTTCTTTCATGCTGCCAAGTGGAGAATCTGCATTTTCAAACTCCTCGCACTACACGTGTACCACCATGAACCATGACAAACTCACCTCGTGCACACACCCCGGAGCATTCATTAACCGTTATCCGAAGTTCAATCATCCTGGTCTCTGCCTTTGATGTATATTTTACATATCACTGCCTGTCAGGCATCTGTTGTAACTCGACGTTTTTGTTCAAATTCGGTGACTCTGCCCCTGACTCCTCCCAATCGACCTTCCTCGGGCTGTGTTTCGCATCTGCCGACCGCTTGTACCTCTGGCCACGGCGCCATAACACGAAGAAGGCACCAAGAACAATGCCTAGACCACCAACCACACCAACAACAATTCCTGCAATGGTACCACCCGACATACCAGACTTGCCAGACCCTTCAGACTCGTCCGTAGTTGTCTCGCTGGATGATGCGGTGCTAGATGCGGTGCTAGACGAGTCTGTGCTAGACGTGCCCGTTGCAGATGCAGTCGCAGTTGAGGCCGTGGTGGCAGGGTCATTATGTGCGTTCTCTGCGACCTCCTCACTCTCGGTCGTAGCGTTGAAGCATGGAATCCTCTCGCTCAGCTCATTATAGGAAATATAGGTGATGTCAGAGCATGCATAGAAAGTGTTGTTTGCGCCATCGTCAAAATCCGAGGTATATTTGATCTGGATGGTGGCATTTGTGCCGCTTGCTGCTTCATCAGGAACTGTGATGGGATAGCACATATGACCCATATCTATCTCCTGGATGCGAGTGTCCTCGGTGAGGACTTCAAAATCGTCGTTGGAAGTTGGATCTGTATGCGGTCAGTACGATGAGGTTCAGGGACCGAGGAAGGAGGTGGAGGTGGCGGACTCTGCAAAAGCGAGATGGCGATTTGGACGTGCCACGACTCATCCGCTGTGACAAGCGCAACGGCGCTGTAAAGTTCGTCTTGGAGGATATATCAGCATAGGTCCCGGCAAACAGTCCTTCTGCGCGCGCGCAGAACTCACCCAGAGGAAATTCTGTTCGGAAGGTGACGCCGTCAACAGAGCCGCATGGCGCAATGTTATCCTGGGCTGCACCCCATTGGCGATCCGGTGGCCACATGAGCGCAACAGGGCCCATATTGCTTACGGTTGTGACCTCCTGGGCGAGGACGCCTCGGGCTGCGAGGTATAGCGGGAGCAGGATAGCCGTCTTCATGGTGGGCGAGCGTCAACTTGGAGCGCGGCCTAGACAGGCAGGTTGTGGTGTATCTCAGGCAAGCCTTTGAGCCTCCTGGTTGAGCAAGGTATGCTGACGCCTCGACAGGCAAATTTCGCTGTATCAATTCAATTTGAATGCCAACTTGGGGCTAATTGAGACAAATATTATTAAACCTCGAGCAATTTGAGGGAAATGCCATCTGCACGTATTTCACTGTGCTCTTTGGGCCAAGAGTTAGAGTGGTAGAGAGACAGGCCACCACCCAGCACCGAGGGATGGCTGGGTTTGGCCAGCTACTGTAACGGGCAATGCCGCCATGGCCTTGGCCTCGTATTCCTCTGGCCAAGCGGCTTGAGTGATATTCGGGTGGACGAGAGGAGGGCTCGAAGGGTGCTAGAAGCTGCGCCAAGGCTGGCCGTCAATCCCATGCCATCTTCCCATTAGACAGGCAGAAAGCCCTTGTCCAGAGCAGGTGACTAGGATGCTGCAGTTTGATCAGATAAGATTGTAACTCGTTCGTTCATGCAGCCCTAGTGAATGCCGGTGTCGGAGTTCCCCAACTGATTGATAAGATAAATTGCTGACTGTGCCCGCCGATTGGCCACCGCTTGAGACCCCAAGAGGACCCAAGAGGACCCAAGAGGACCCATGCACGGCCATGTACGAGCATGTACGACCCCGGCTAAGGGTGGATCAACTCTTTTTGCCTCTTCCCCACGTTCTTCCGTGCAGCAAGCTTGCAGTGCTGAGCTCTGGTGGACCGGGGAGAGGAGCTGTAATTACCGGAATATGGCCTTGGCCAGAATGGCTTGCCCTGATGCAGTCCCTGAATCGAGCCCTTTTTGCAGCACTTCTGGCGTCGGTAGTGGCAGCCTGACAGATATTTATTGCGCTGTCCCGCTTGCTTTGCTGAGTCTGTATCTCTTCCAAGCTAGCCTGTCCTTCGTTTGATACCACTGCACAGTCAGTTACACAGCACAAGTCCAAAGATTCGATCTTTTTTGTCTTTAATATTTTCCCACCAGCAAGATGCTTTCCCTCCTCGTCACCTTGACAGCCTCGATGGCTGCTGCAGCTGCAACTGCTGGCTTCATCTCACCAGAAGGTGTTGCTCTTGCTCGTCGTCAGGAGCCCGGAACACCAGCGTATGAGTGCCACGCACAGTGCGGTAAGCTCTGCCTTCTCTCTGCTCCTTTTTTTTTTCTCTTTCTCCGCCATGGTGGTGTGACTTTGTGTGTGTGCTAACTATTTCCAGGTGGTGTCATCCAGCTCGGACGTACTGAGAATTACTGCGGCACTGCCAACTTCACCAACCAGTTGGACTATTGTCTCGGGTGCGCTGAGGAGATCGGGATCTGGCAATACTATGGTTTCAGTGTGAGCGCCGCCGCAGAGGCCTGCGGTCTTGATGTCACCCCATCGCCGGCAAGCGGCGCAGCGTCATCGACCAGTGCCGCACCGACATCCGCAGCACCAACCACTGAGGCCACCACTGAGGCACCAGCAACATCCGCAGAGCCAACCTCTGAAGCACCAGCAACATCCGCACAGCCGACCTCTGAGGCGCCCGCAACATCCGCAGAGCCGACCTCTGCTCCCGCTGAATCGACAAGTGCCGCCCCAGCAACATCGAGCGCTCCAGCAACCACTGCTGCACCCTCAAGCGCTGCAGTCACGTCGTCTGGTAGTGTAGCTTCAAGCCATGCTGCTACATCGTCGGCTGCTGGCAGTGTGGTCGCTTCGGTCAGTCCTTCCTCGAGCCACCACGTGGGCTCATCCATGGCAGGCAGCGTGAGTAGCAGCCTGCCCCCAACACCCCTGTCACCCACCCTGTCAGATGAGATGCTAACGCATAAGAAACAGGCCACCACCAGCTCCACCATTCAGCAGAGCACTGGTGGCGCTGCCAGCCTGGTCAAGAGCGGCTCCGGCATGGCCATGGTGCCTCTTGGTCTCCTTGCCGTCGCTATGTTGTAGACTAGGGGAATTTCATCGACCATCCAAAGAGGCGCCTGGGATTAGTATCGGGTTTGGCGGACAAGGAAAAGGAAAAGGTGCAACAACAATACAGGTGGGAAAAAGACACTTCTTGCCCAGCTTCGACTGTCCGGCGACGAGCTAGATCTCAAGGACAGGAACAAGCCCTGGGTGCAGCATTATAGTAATAATTACCTAGGTAGTATTTCAGTTCTCGTATGGAACGAGCCATTTTGTGTATATCAGACTCGTTGCCAGAAAATGAACCGAGTTTTTTGGTTTGGCGTACAAAAAAGCTGCGGCTGCCTTGGGAGCGACGAACAAGTAATTTGCTTATCTAAATCATGACTAAGTTAGCGGTAATTTTTGGTTCTGGTACCTGAAACTCTGTAATGCTTGGTTACGACTAGATTGCCCAACTTAATGACAAAAAAACAGGCACTTAACTTCATACACTCTTTTCTCTTCTTCTTTCCCATTCCTTGCGTTCAGTTTCTTGTCTGGTGCCCTCTGCAGACGTGCAGAGCGAGAGCGGACTGGATGACTGGCGAGGCGCCCGGCTCCGAGGCGCATGGATCGTCACAATGGACTCGGTCATTGATGGTAAGTTGGATCCCTTTTCCCGGTTCCCTCGTGTATAAAAGATATACATATACACACATACACACACACATATATATATATGCACAAAACGAAAGAAGAAAGAACAAGAAAGAAGAAAGAGCGACTAAGAAATTATTGTGTTTTTTGTTTTCAAAAACAAAACAGGCAGGCGCACTCGCAGGCCTCGTCGTCGACGTGACACTGTTCCCCATCGACACGATCAAGACACGGCTCCAGTCGAATCTGTCCATCACAGGCATCAGCAAGAGTAGTAGTGGTCGCCATGCAGCAGCAGCAGCGGCAGCAGCTTTGTCACCACGGCACACCTTCGCCGGCACTCTACGCAGCATCTACGCGGGCCTGCCGTCGACAGTGTGCGGGTCGATGCCGTCGGCGGCCGCGTTCTTCGTCGTGTACGACGGGCTGAAGCGGCACCTGATCACGCCGGACACGGCGGCCGCGCGGCAGACACACGTGCACATGCTGGCGTCGTCGCTGGGCGAGATTGCCGCCTGCTCGATCCGCGTGCCGACGGAGGTGATCAAGCAGCGCGCCCAGGCCGGCTTGTTCGGCGGCTCGACGCTGCTGGCCCTGCGCGACATCCTGGCCCTGCGCGACCGCCACGGCGTCTTCACCGTCGTCAAGGAGCTGTACCGCGGCGGCGGCGTCACCATCATGCGCGAGATCCCCTTTACCATCATCCAGTTCAGCCTGTGGGAGTCGTTCAAGCGCGCCTATTCGCGCCGCCAGACCAGGCTGGCCGGCCGCGAGGCTGGCCGCGTGACGGCGGCCGAGAGCGCGGTGTTTGGCAGTGTTGCGGGCGCGATTGCCGCTGCTGCCACCACACCCCTGGATGTGCTCAAGACGCGGCTGATGCTGGCTAGGCGTGTTGATGGTGGTGGTGGTGGTGGTGATGGCGGTGGCGGTGATCGGCGCCAGGGGGTTGCAGCGATCGTGCGTCAGATCCAGGCCCAGGATGGCCCTCGTGGCTTCTTTCGCGGCTTCGTGCCTCGCGTCGGCTGGATCAGCACCGGTGGCGCCATCTTCTTGGGCACCTACCAATGGGCATGGAACAACTTGGGGCCGGTGGTGGCGGCGACCCCTGTGGGAACTGCCGATATCGCAGTTGTCTGACAAGAGTTCGAGTTCGAGTCCGAAGTCCAAGCCCAAGGCCCAAGGGGGGCATTATGCACTTCCCTTCCACCCCCTTTGTCCTACTTGTGGAAAGCGGATGTATCTATGTAACACAAAATAAAAGAAAAAAGCGGCTGTGTTCATTATCATTTGTGTCTCTGATAGTACTGCTGCAGAGCGCCACCCATGCCACCATGACACTATGCCTATCATGCTGCCACCACCATGCCGCCATGCCGCCATGCCGCCATGCCGCCATCCACCATACCACCTCCCTTTTTCGTGCGATCAAGCCCAGCGAAAGGTCCAGATTAGACCTGTGTACCCTCTTTTGGGCACGAGGCGCTCTCCCCACAGCCGCCGGACGCAGTCCTGGCCCTGCTCTACCAATTGCTGGCACTCTCGTTTTCTCTCCTTGTCTCTCAAGATGCGAGAGCTCTGCTCCGACAGTGCATGGACCAGGGTAGCTAGACAGTCCCACTTGAGACCCTTCTTTCCCTTGCTCTTGGCTTCGTTCATCAGCGCCTCACAGGTGGTGTGGAGGTGGCGGATGCACAGCAAGGCATTGGGCATATCGCCATATTGGGTGAAGAGATAGAGCAGCATCAGGTTCAGGCGGATGTTCCATTCGGGAATAGGGGTGGCACAGGGCAGGCGAAGCGCAAGCAGGCCAGCCATGATGGCGTGTTCAATAGCCATGACGCCTTTGAGCCGAGTAGTGCCAGATCCTTCATCTGTGGCCGGCGCCGTGTGGGCATATGTACGGTGGTGCTGGATAACTTTCTTGGCCAGGAACGCATCAGGTGGCTCGGGCGCGGCCTCAGACTTGGGAAGGATGTCAAGGGCCTGTTCCTCCGTCACTTCTGTCTTGGGACTCGGGCAGGGAGTCGTCAGTGTGGATCTGTGATACTGCTTGAACGTGGTGATGGCGCCGCTGCGCAGCTCACACAGTCTGAAGGCGCTGATGGCTACCAGCTTGCACACCCGGTTTATGCCGTTGGTCGTCTTGGTTGACACATCCACCAACTTGCCCGTGCGGGTGCGGACGATGCTGCACGCCTCGTAGAAAACCAGCTCATAAAGGTCTTCGGCACGGGTGTAGAGCCCGGAGTCGACCGCAGCATCTGCCGCATCCTTGACCTGCTCCAGGAAACTGCACACTACGTTGTACGTGTACACATTCGACTTGGACACGCTCTCCCTCCGGTGCTTCTCCAGGCAGCTCTGCAGTGCTTGACGCCGTGGATCAGCCATGTTGTCCATCCCGATGACGTCAATGTGGTTGTGCATCCAGGGAAGGAGCGATCCCCGCACAAATCGGTCCGCCAGCGACAGCGAGTGGTACTTTGGGCTGGCCGTCAGGTGGACATCGAAGCGCATCGCTCGGGCAAAGGGGCACTTGACCATGATCCACAGTGCGTGCATCAGGTTTTGGCCGTCACGATGGCTGCATATGTAGTATGGGCATGAGCGTCGCGAGTTGTGGCCCCTGAACAAGATCACCGGGTCGAAAGCAGGAGTCAGTGCACTGCTGCTACTGCTGCTGTTGTTGCCGCTGCTGCTGCTATCAGCGGTGTGTGTGTCTGCGCTGTGCTGCAGGCGTGACGAGGCGATCGGCCCAAACATGGGGATGCCGTAGTTGCGCAGTCGCGCCCCCAGGCCCCGTATACCACATTGTACGGCAAACACCTTGTTCTCAATGTACATCACGCTCGAGGCTTCGGCATAGATGGCGCGGCAGGTACGGAGGATGGCGGGGTGCAGGCGGCACGAGTAGGTCAGCGGCAAGATGCCATTGATCTCTTGTTTGCCCTTGTGCTGGAACTGCGGGGCCTCGAGGATACGGCGCGAGTCGAGTCGCAGCAGGTGCTGGATGGCACCTTCGGGCACCGGCCGCGAGTGCGGGTCACGGTTGTGGTCGAGTCGGAGCAGGTAGCGCCAGATCTGGCAGCGAGTCTCGAAGGGAAGGGAGAGCAGCGACAAGGGCGAGCGGCCGCTGCTGCCACTATCCTCATCGTCGTCCCACTCGGCATCGCAGTCGAAGATGAGGCGGCAGGTGACGACCTCACGTGAGGGCACTGGCATCCTGCCCTCCAGCCGCAGGACGTGGCAACGGAAACGGCGGTGGCAGTGGTCACCTCAGACAAACGTCAGAAGCAGAGTGAAAGAGAGTAGTGGCCGGGACTGGCAGTTAGTCATTCATCATCATTCATTATCATTCATTCATTCATCACTCAGGAACTGCTGGCTGCCCACCCAGAGGTTTGAGACTGTATGTGTGTATGCAGTGGAACATTCCAACACTGGCAGTTCTAGGGTGGAAGCAGCAGAGGGGGTCCGTTAAACAGCCATCAGAGAGACAATTGACAAAGTGAAGACTGAGTATTAAAGAGTGATGGCTAGTGGCGTGGCAAGTGAAGGGCAACCAGGGAGAAAAGGCATCAACTTTTACTGAATGAGATGCTGGACAATGACTATTCACTCTTTGTTCTTTGTGAGAATGAATAGTCAGGTTTCCAGCTTACCGTACTGTAAAATACCAGCAGTGGTTTGGCTGTCGGGCCGCGGCAGATACCACGATATTACCGCTAATTTACTAGCGGCTGACTAGTCCAGAGTTTAATTTACTAGCGAAGACTAGCGTTACTACACGTGTACTCTGAGTATCCAAGTCTTAACATCCCATGTCTACCAGGCCCTTCTCCAACATGATGGCGAGAGTGTTGCCGCTGCCCTGCTCTCGACCAGCTCACTCTCTTGCTATGAACCGCTCCTCTGCAAGCAATGTTCGCTCGCTCCAACTGTCCAGAACCCAACTGGCCCGTACCACATACGGAATCTGCGGCCGTGCTGAGACCTGCTTGCGCAATGCTTGGAGCTCGCTGTTCGCACTCACCACGATGTGCGTGATGGTCGCATCCCTTAGGTTGGTGCAGATCTTGGCACCTGCAAAGGCTGCTGTGGTTCTGGCAGCCTCCACTTCGGTGGCATCACTGTTGGGCTGTGGCAAGTCAAAGTAAATGGTCGTGCCTGTAAACATCCACCCAGGTGAGGCCGTGCACTCGAGCTTATCCTTCAAAGTCCTTTCAGCCGCCTCTGAGAGTGACGCTACTCCAGACATCCGGCTCATCAGCTCCCGCAGCTCATCCACCGTCGTGTCGCGGTAGTAAGCATCCCCGTACTGGTCCACGTTGTGCTCGTACTGTCGCTTCTCTGCTTCTGGTACGAAGAACAGATGGCGGTCAATCTCCCATAACAACGTCGTTTCGTTCATGCCACTGGCCAGGTCTTTCTTGGCTTGCTCAATGCAATCGAACAGCCAAATCGGCTTCACGATCGCCACATCACCCTTCTTCTGCAGGCCGGCAACCTTGACGGTCCGGCGCTCTGCAATGCACACCACCTCGGTCCCTTTGGCCGCATGTGTCTGCACAATCTGCCCGCCATAGTCCTTGATCATTGCCTCGAGCTGAGGCTTCGTCTTCTTCACCGGCTTCGTTGAGTCTGTCATGACGAAGAATGTTAGACCCTCAAACACTCTACCATGACCATTCCGGTTCTCACGCCAGTCGTCAATTCTGATCTCACTGACATCTTTCGCACCATAGCCAACCACCTTCAGCGGCCTCTTTCGAGATCCTAATCGCCGTTTCTTCCTCCGCTCGTCTGCTTCCAGTTCTGCCTTCTCATTCTTCTCTGCTCTTGTTGCCTGCAGGTTCTCAAGGTCCTGCACCGACATTGCCGTTTTCCAGTCCTTGTCAGTGCGAAAATTGACAAAGCGCGGGAAGCGAAGGGTTAGTCGCATGGCAAAGTCATCCGTCGGCGTGATCTCTGCCGCCTTAACAGTCACAATGACCGAGTCTTCAGGCTTGATCCATTGGTCTGGCCGCTCGCGCAGAGCTCCTGTCAGACGCAAGTACTCGCTCGGAAGCTTCTTTGGGTCAAAGTCGTGCCACTTTCCTTCTGTGAGATGCTTGATGGTCGCATAATCTTCTGCCCGCATGCCTCCTCCAACCTTGAAAAAGGAGCAGAACCGCTGTGACTTTGCCGACTCATCCTCACGTAGGCCGCATAAGAAGCTTGATAGCCCTCCACCCCGGCGCCCCGAGCCGTAGAAGCCAGCAATAATACAGCACTCCATTTCTTCGCCCTGGCCGTGCATATACTCGGGTTTTACTTTGATCCAGCTGTTGTTTCGATCCCCAGTGCTGTACACCGACCGTGGATTCTTGATCACCAACCCTTCTCCTGCTTGCTCAATCACCTTATGCAAGAACGGCGTGATCTCCTCGGCTTTGGTGGCCGCCGCAAACTCGTGGATCTCGAGTCGTCGGTGCACGGATTTGATGCTCCTCGCGATGATCTCTCGGCGCTTGCGCAACACCCAATTAGTCACCGGCGTCCCGTTGACAAGGAGAACATCAAAGACTCTGAAGAGTGGTCGCATATTTCCAGCGTATGGGTTTGTTTGCTCGTTCCTTGCCGCCGTTTTGAGGGTGCCAAACGCCCCTTGTCGATCCTGTTCAGGGTCCCATGTGATCATTTCTCCGTCCAGGATGATGCTGTCCACATCCTCTGCAAATGCCTCTTCCAGATACTTGGTCAGCGATCCATTCTCATCCTTGATGCCCTCGCCATATAGGTAGGTGTAATCCTTTGCCTTTCTCGACCAAAACCGGAAGCGTCGTCCACCCGCAATTGCCTCATCTCGCACCATGTGCATCTGCATACGCTCTCCGTCAAGCTTCTCCTCGATATAGAACTCCCCATCGCTCTCTGTTGGTTGCATTCGATCCAAGATCTGTTGGAAGTTCTGAACCTGCCAGGCTGCCAGCTGTGGTTGGAAACACGACATTAATGCCACTCCTCTGTTCTCCCCCTCCAGCCGAACATTGGGATCATATAGCTCCCAGCAGACCCGGCGTAAATTGCTCGAGATATTGAAGAGACTCTCTGCGTCGGGATGCCACAGGTGGAAGAATGTCTTCTCTGAGGAACCAATCTTCATGTCCCGCAGGATGATCCTGATCAGCCACTTCATCTCTTCCGCATTCATTCTCTGGTAACAGTATGCCAGGATAGGAAGCTGATTATCTTCTCTGGCAGCAGCAGACAGTTCGTCAAGCTTGTCATTGACCTCACCTATCGTCATATCACCAGGTTCAACACGAGACGGCCGC
Organism: Chaetothyriales sp. CBS 135597; assembly: GCA_003709825.1. Taxonomy (NCBI): domain Eukaryota; kingdom Fungi; phylum Ascomycota; class Eurotiomycetes; order Chaetothyriales; species Chaetothyriales sp. CBS 135597. The sequence goes on along the minus strand of QQXN01000027.1, from coordinate 194,676 downwards.
TGCGACATGACCTCGTAGCAACGACTGGGAAAGTCACCCGACGCCGACCCTTCAACCGGTACCTTCCAATGCAGGATCTTTGAAGCGTCTGCCGAGTTCTTGTCGATCTTCATGATCTTGATCAGATACTTGCCTAGTGCTTTCTCCTTCAATCCGTAAACTGCCCGGTCTCGGTCTTTGTCTGGCACAATCAACCTAAAAGCTGGATAGAAGTCATCGCCCACCTCGCTGCGCCATCTCGAGATATACCGCTCGATAATCGCCCGCTTCCTCTCCTGCTTGCTCATCGGTACATGATCAGGACCAAGACGTCTTCGATTGGATCCGCCAACTCCAATCTTGCTTTTCTGCTCGTCTATCAGAGGCTGAAACAGGTCCTGGAACAATGTATGGAAAGGTAGTGTTGGTGAGTGGTTCCGTGGCCGGTTAGGAAATCTGTTGGGTATCAGCATCTTTTTACTCACGTTAGGTCCAGCAGCCTACTGCTCATCAAGCTCCCTTTCCCGTGCTGCCGGATCAATCATCACCCTCTGGCTCTGGCTCTGGCTCTGGCTCTGGCTCTGGCTCTTACCAGCCGCTCCTGGCTGATCCACGTCCATCTCGTCTCTGGGGGCCATCTGTCTCCAATAGCACCTCTAGCACGAGGATTCACATTAGCTATACGGTCATAATGCACACTTTTGCAAAGGGGCAAATTCCCGCCTAAGAGTCGAGGTTAGGGTTGCGACTTCTATTCTCTCTCTCTCACCTCGCTCTTGCCCTGTTGTTACAGGCAGCCATGTGGGGCATGTATGATGCACGTACAGGTACTATGACGCACTAGACGGACCGGGCCGAGTCATGTGACTGTCAGGAGATCTGACTCCGGCCTTGCCTTGTTCGGCAGGCACGTCAAAACACCGATCTCCACAAGAGTTTTACTTCACCTCATGGACTGGATGATGCCAGTCAGCTGTAGTGGCTCATTTGATGAATGAACGACAGACAGCCTTGGCGGCCTCCGGTACCGCCTAAGCCGACCGGCGCCGCTCTGAAGGCCAGCACCATAGCGGCCCGAAATGCCAAGCCGGCTCTCAGAGGAACCAATGACATACCCGCCGCGCCTTCCACCAGCAAAGCCCTCCTGGCCGCCGTTGTGGCAGGAGGTGTGAAGTCCCATGGCCACGGAGACACAAACGGCCGAGCCCCTTCCCTTTCGCCCGTCCGAGGCCGATCGCAGCCCACGCAGGAGCCGGAAGGTGCAACCAAGAGGCTGGAACATTCTACCATAAGAGACCACCAAGCACCTTCCCAGCGGCCGAGGACAGCTTCGGAGCTTGCCGCGCTCTTGGCGTCTGCGAGCTCAAGCCCGTCCAGCCGGCCAGCAGATGCTGCGCTGCTTCGGCCGTCGCCTCGCAAGGCCGGTTTCACGTCGTCAAGGGAGCCGTCAGCATCCGATCGCGAGCGGAGTGGATCCAACTCTGGTGCCACAAGGCAGCGTCGTCAACGTCATTCTAAATCTCCTGACAAACTCGACTTGAGCAAGACCCTTCCACTGGCAACCTCTACGACCGGCCCGGGGCCGGGGCCCGTCGGGCTTGCACCGCGATCCAGTTCGAATACTTCGGTACCGCGAGCATCAAGCCACTCCACTCGGACTCGCGTCAATGACTTGAATTTGGGCACATCTCCACCAAAGATGCTCTTGCCTGATGCTGTTCAAAAGGCCATCGTCCAGTCTCCTATCACCCTCCTGCAACCGGTAAGTGTGGAGAACTCTGACCACCGCAAGCACATTGCTGCGTTTGGCGGAGCATTGCACAAGGCTCGAGCTCGTGCTACAACGTCATTGTCAGTACCTCATACACCGATCACCTCCAGACGCACACCTGCCCACTCTCCGAATCCTTCCAGGAAGGCCGACAGAATCAAAGATGTTAACAATTTAGCCAATGCCATGGTCGGTGCGTCTCTGGCATCAGCTAGAGGGCTGTCACGAGCACCGTCGCCAAGCAAGAAGCCGCCTCTTCCCAGTAGCCCAAGGCGGCGCAGGTCGCAATCTCTTCATGCCCCTGGAGGTCGAAACCGACCAGAGCCGGCGCCGTTGAAGCCCCTGACCCTTCGTCCAATGAGACACACCCTGAGGAAACAGGTTGACCGTGACGACGACGAAGAGGATAAACGCGGCCGGAAGTTGCGCCTACGGAAGCACCCTAACGTTCATCACGAAGGCGATCGCAAGCGTTGGCGCGACAAGCTAACGGTCAAGCAAAGAAAGCGGTACGAAGGTCTCTGGGCTGCCAATCGCGGCCTTTTGCATGACTTTGAGACAGTTGAGCATCATCCAAAGGGCGCTTCGATCGAGGACCAAGTGCTGAATGTGGTTGTGCGCGACATTTGGGAGCGAAGTCGTCTACCCCGGCGTGTGTTGGAGGAGATCTGGGACCTTGTGGCCGAGGAAGATGATCGCGCACTAAGTAGAGAGCAGTTCGTGGCTGGATTGTGGTTGATAGACCAAAGACTCAAGGGGCGCAAGCTGCCGGTCAAGGTATCAGCAAGTGTATGGGCGAGTGTGAGGCACACTCAGGGCGTTAGGATCTCCAGCAAGCCTCTATAGAAATACAGGTAATAGAAAGGCTAGTTTTGATATAGAAGCTAGAGCTCAGGTCTGCATGGCTTTTGGTACAGCGCTGTAATCCTCTCTTCCTCTTTCCTCTATGCTGTGACATCTGGCCGACAGAAATCACAGAAGTCCCAGAACAAGCGAGAGGAGAGATCCGGGAAATGTGCCGGTGCCAAGCAAATGGCGGCTTGGCATATTTGATATCTCACCAATCCCAGCTCTCAGAATCGCGTGACCAGAAGGCCGAGTGGCTGTGCTTTTTCGTCACCCTCGTAAGTTACGGTAATTCCCTTGTTTCGGGTTGGGCAACCACGGGGTTGGTCTTTCCTGTTTTCTGGACTCCACTTCGAGTCTTATCAATCTGATATTACTAAGTAGAACGGTGGTGGAACTTACTTCGTACTTCACCCCCCAAACCTCATGGCGAGCGATTGCCGGAGCGCTTATCAACTGTACAGTGTCCGGGGGTGATGACTGTGCCTTCATATTCCGGCACCCATGGATAGCAATCCTGAGCAGGCTTCCCCACCAAAATCCACAGTACGGCGGGAGAGGATTTCGACATCATTAAAGGGCAAGTCGAAGAACAAGCCTGCAGACTCAGGCTCAACCAAGAGACGCTGCGTCAGCACGGCTTGTGTCGCATGTCGCCGAAGAAAATCCAAGTGCGATGGCAATCTGCCCAAGTGCGCGGCATGCGCATCCGTCTATCTTACTGAGTGCGAGTATGCGCCGCACACCGACCATCGGAGGAAAGGCGTGTACAAGAACGACGGGCAGACCGTCAAGACCAAAAGCTCTGCTCTTCAGACCTTGATTCACGCCATTCTCAATGCCGAAGAAGACGCTGTCATCGATCTTGTGCGCCAGATCCGCACATGTGACAATCTAGAAGACCTGGCCGCTTCGATTGATGCTGGAGACACTGTGCCAGGAGGAGAGCTGGCTGAGTCGCCCATAGACGGCACTTATGAGCCCGGAGAAGTGCCCAAATTCGAAGCTGAATTGTCAGGCAAGATGGGTGACTTGTGGCTTGATGGCTCTGTCAAGTTTGTAGGCGGCACCTCGAACCTCATCTGGATGCCAGAAACGAGCCAGTACCACCAATCCAGCCTCTCACCAGGCAGCGCTACCGAAATTGTCCGACCCAGGGAGGAAGCGATCTTGTCCTGGACCACCGTCACCCAAGACAAGGACTTGATCCTGCACTTCTTAAACATGTATTTCTGCTGGCACTACACCTACTTTACTACTCTGTCAAAAGAACTCTTCTATCGTGACTTTCTGACAGGAACCCCATCTCAGTACTGCTCGGCCCTGCTAGTTAACGTTATGCTGGCCCTGGGGTGCCATTTCTCGACACGGCCAGCGGCTCGGCAGAATCCCGCGGATTCAGAAACCACCGGAGATCACTACTTTGCAGAAGCTAAGCGGCTCCTATATCAAGACGATGAGTTCGCCAATGCGAAGCTGTGCACTGTTCAGGCCCTGGCCTTGATGTCTGTTCGCGAAGCAGGCTGCGGTCGCGAGAGCAATGGATGGGTGTACAGTGGCATGAGTTTCCGAATGGCCTTCGATCTTGGCTTGAATGTAGATGCACAGCCGATTAACCAGTCCTCGCGCCTGTCGCCGGAAGACATCGATGCACGAAGAATCACGTTCTGGGGTTGCTTCTTGTTTGACAAGTGCTGGTCCAGCTATCTGGGACGCCAGCCTCAGATCCAGATGGCAAATGTCACGGTTCGCAGACCAGAAGTCTTTCCTTCTGAGGACTCGGAAATGTGGTCGCCCTATACCGACTCTGGTATCATTCAGGCCAATGCCCAGCCTGCCCGGACACGAGCGGTCTCACTCCAGATATCAAAGCTTGCCGAGATCTCGGGCGACCTGCTAACATCTTTCTACAATCCTCAGATGCTGGAAAAGCCACTGAACAAGCAGGTCGAACTGAAGAAACTCAGCGACATACACACCCGTCTCGAAGCTTGGAAGAGAGATCTCCCACTGGAACTGGAGGTGAGGGACTCTCAGTTGCCACAGGTTCTCGTGATGCACATGTTCTCCCAACTGCTGTACATTCATCTTTATCGCCCGTTTTTGCGATATACCAAGGCTACATCTCCCCTCCCGGCCCATGCATCTCCAAGAAAATACTGTACCCAAGCAGCCGGGACAATCTCAAAACTGTTCCGATTATATCGCCGGACGTACGGCCTCAGGCAAATCTGCAACATTGTCATCTATATTGTGCATACCGCCTGCACCATACATCTACTAAACCTTCCAGACAAGAACGCGAATCGAGACATTATTCATGGCGTCAAACACCTAGAAGAGATGGGTGAGTGCTGGACAACTGCCCGGCGCACTCTCATCATTCTCCACCAATGCGCCGAGCGGTGGAACACCAGGCTTCCTCCAGAGGCTGAAGCCATTTTCACACGGTGCAGTGCCAAATGGCGCATGTCACTCTCCGACTTTTCATCTCCATCACTCTCCGAGGCCAACAAATTCACTTCGGACCAAAACCATGTCATACCCGACCTAAGACTCAAACCTCGGGCGCAGTATTATCATGGCCTGGCAAGAACCACCGCGCCATCCCCTGCGGACTCGACAGACACAACGCGGTCAGCAGGCGCTTTGTCCATGCCTCCTCAATCGGCTGCGGAGCTAGTCCGAAATGCGAACAGAGTTCGGCCATTTACGACCCTGACAAAAGCACAAGAGGACGCTTGGAACGCCCATCAAGCCCGTATTGGATCTATGGCAGGAGCAGCGACGAAACCGAATGCCAATGCGGCAAAACTCTTTGGAGGGATCGAGAGTCTCATAGAAGACTCGCAAGACTGGTGGCACATGGACCAGTCCCAGCTGGCTCTCGGATTCGGGAACTGGACTGCACCTACCGCTGATTGGGGGTCCTTTGAGGCCAACGCCAATGGTAACGCCCAAGAACAGAGTCTCAATGTTGGACTTAGCGCCCCGCAACAGAATATGATACCCACGACAACAACGACATCAACAACAACCACACCACCACCACCAACGACAACAACGATGATGATAGGCCGTGTAAATGCTGAGCATTTTCCCTCCCATATGGAGCTGGAGAGAAGAATAAACTACGATGATGAGACTTTCTATTGATGATTTAGCGCTGGATGTTGCGGGAGGAAGGGCAATATGTATCCTGTCGTTACAGAAGGGGCATCCATATATCTCTATGATGCTTAAATTACATTATATTATTAGACCGGAGTTCTTGATGTGTCGTACAGTATTACATCTCAATGTGTTTTGCGTAGAGAGGTAGGCAGTATTGACGTCATGGGCAAATTCAATTCCGCTTAATCAGGTTAGTTAAGTTTTCGCCTTCGGTGCCGCACTGGGGGCGGCTGAAATGTGGGTTGCGCTTGCCCGAATTACAAAAAAAAAAAGTTTGTTGTCGCTCTTGCATATACTACAGGCACCACCACCACACACAGCGACAAGGAAAGGAAAAGTCCAGAGGGAAGAACAGAAAGACGATGCCGAAACGTCTGTCTGAACTCCCGAATAATGAGTCGGCTCTCAAGGCGGGAAGCCGACCTGATGTCGACGAGGCCGGTGGCGAGAATATCGAGTTCGAGGACGACTATGAGGACGAATTCGAGTCGGAAGACGAGGTGCTAGAGGCAGGCGTGGACGGTCGACCCGATGCTGAGCGAGAGGCAGATCCGGATGCTATGGACGTCGACTCGAACAACAATCAGATCTTCATCCCTGGACGATCCGTCTTACAGCCGGGCCAAACCCTAGCGCCAGATCCGTCGACGTATGAGATGCTTCATGTCATGTCAACGACATGGCCCTGTCTCTCATTTGACATTGTGCGTGACAATCTTGGCCAGGAGCGCAAGGCCTATCCCCGAACCGTTTACGCGGTCGCGGGGACCCAGGCGGAGACGGCGAGGGCGAAGAACAACGAGCTCTACGTGCTGAAGCTGTCCAGCCTGTCGAAGATGGAGCGCGGAGATCAGACAGACTCGGAATCGGATGACGACTCGGATGATGAGGACGTGTCTTCTGACCCCATCCTCGAGTCCAAGTCAATCCCCCTGGCCAGCACGACAAACCGCATCCGGGCCTTCCAGCTGCCAAGTGCAGACCCCAGTGCCATTGCCACAACGCTGACAGCTACATGGCTGGAATCTGGGGAAGTTGTTGTGCATGATATAACAGCTCAGCTGCATTCCCTCTCCACTCCCGGCTTCGTCTTGCCAGCCAACGCCTCCAACCCGCTCTCGACACTGCGCATGCATCGCACAGAGGGCTACGCCCTGGATTGGGCATCGTCTGCCCTCTGGCCACACGGCCGCCTGCTATCCGGCGACAACAACGGCCAGATCTATATGACCCAGCGCACGGAAGGGGGCGGTTTCGCCACGGACCAGCGACCATTCACGCAACACACCGGGTCGATCGAAGAACTGCAATGGTCGCCGACCGAGAAGACGGTCTTTGCCAGTGCAAGCAGCGACGGGACTGTGAAAGTGTGGGACACCCGATCCAAGAGCCGCAAGGCCGCGGTCGACGTCCACATCAGCAACTCGGACGTGAACGTGATGTCATGGTCCCACCAAACCGCCCATCTCCTGGCCACCGGCTGCGACGACGGCCAGTGGGCTGTGTGGGACCTGAGGCAGTGGAGACCGCAGTCGGGCCCCAACAAGGACACGCCACAAGCACAGTCGTCAGGCCGGCTCAGGCCCGCCCCCGTTGCGTCCTTCAACTTCCACAAGAAACCAATCACGAGTATCGAATGGCATCCGACTGACGACAGTGTCGTTGGTGTCGCCAGTGCTGATGGCACAGTCACGCTGTGGGATCTGTCTGTCGAGCTGGATGATGAAGAGTATGGCAAGGAAGCAGGCATGATCCTCGATGGGTCCGAGAGAGTCCCGCCGCAGTTGCTGTTTATCCATAGCGCAGAGGATGTCAAGGAGTTGCATTGGCATCCGCAGATGGCCGGCACTGTTATGTGTACTGGCGGCACGGGCTTTGGCGTGTTTAAGACTATCAGTGTTTAGAGAGAGAAAAAAGTGCTGAGGGGGAGAGGAAGGTGGATGGATAGTCTTTCAATCTTGATTGCTATGCTTGCGTTGATATAGACCAGGGTAGTCGTGTTGCAGAGACTGTTTGCCCAGTTTGCTTGGTTTGCTTGGTTTGCTTGGTTTGCTTGGTTTGCTTGGTTTGCTTGGTTTGCTTGGTTTGCTCAGCCCGCTTGTCCTAGACTGGGTAAGGTTAGACTTTACAAATCCATCATCTCTGGTTGGACCTGCGGGGTCTCCCCACGTTTCAAGACCCCACGTCTCCAGTTTCCCCCCCCAGGTTTCAAAGTGCCAGTGTGGGGCGCGAAGAAGAATCAGAGTAATCCACTCTCGCTGATTGCGGTGTCAACAGGGGAGGTTAAGATATGTACGTGTACTACGTATGCCACATGCCGCACGTGGAGCCACAGGGTTCAGCCAACACCAATCTACACACGTGTATCTCATTTCAATGAGTAAAGAGGAGTCTTATTGGTCGCAGGAATGTAGCGGAGATATGCTTGAGACGTGTGTCCCCAGCTGGAGTCACCACGTCTGCTGACTCTGTCGCGCGTTCGCTCTTGCCTTGCCATCTGTCCAGGGGGGATTTCTGCTGACCGGACGGAAGGGGACAACAGGCCGGCACTCCACAGGCAAGTTGAGACGTCTGACATCCGTACGTAAGTCCCCTGCGAGTGTGGGTTGTGTGGGTTGTGTGTGGGAAGATTGGTGAGAGAGTCGCACACATACCAGTCGGCAGTTGTCTGGTTGATCTGCCGTGTGGCAAACCCCACAGTCGTTCTGCATCTGGAATACAAACTTTCAGGACAGTGTCAGGACTATAAGAGTTGAGGCAAAGATGGCCCAGGTAATGCGTAGAATTCCAGATCAGCAGCTCAGAGCAGTCCAGTCCCGGCCTTGTGTTGTTATTCTTCCAGACTGTTATTATATTCCGGGACAAAATACAAGAGTCAGTGCCACTACCACCACCATGGGCAGCGTGGAAAACGACGGCAAGTATGGCCTCAAAACAAACTGGCCCATTGCCCTGGATCTGGCTGGAGGAGATCTGCCGTGCAGACTGGAGGGTGAAGTCGCCGACCTGGTGGTGCGTGGCGAGATCCCCAAGGAGATAGACGGCACCTTCTACCGGGTCATGGTCGACCCGTTTGTGCCACCACACCCGGGCAACGTGCCGCTGGATGGCGACGGCCACATCTCGGCCTTTCGATTCCGCGACGGCCGCGTCGACATGAAGATTCGCTACGTCGAGACGGAGCGGTACAAGCTCGAGCGCGCCGCCGGCAAGCGGCTCTTTGGCCTGTACCGCAACCCGTTCACTCACCACCCCTGCGTCCGCGCGGCAGTTGACAGCACGGCAAACACCAACGTCTTCCCGTGGGCGGGGCATCTGTTGGCCCTGAAAGAAGGCGCTCTGCCGTACAGCGTCGACCCTGATACGCTGGAAACGCTCGGCTACGACCCGTTTGCGGGGCAAGTCAAAGCCAAAACATTCACGGCCCATCCCAAATACGACCCTTACACCGGCCACCTGGTTGTGTTTGGCTACGAGGCCAAGGGTCTGTGCACCGATGACATTGTCATCTACTCGCTGGACAAGAACGGCGTGCGCGTCGGCGAGGAGATCTGGATCAAGTCGCCCTGGACGGCACCCATCCATGACTGTGCCATCACCCCCAACTGGGTCATCCTCTTCCTCTGGCCGTTCGAGACCGACCTGGAGCGGCTGAAGGATGGCAAGCAGCACTGGGCCTGGAACTACGACCGGCCAGCCACCATGGTCGTGGTGCCACGGAATGAGGCGACCGCCAGCCAGTACGGCTGGAAATGGGGCGAATCCCGCTCGTACACGTGGAAGAACAGCATGCTGATCCACACAGGTGCTGGCTGGGAGGAGAACGGCAAAATCTACGCGGAGAGCTCGCGCGTGCATGACAACGCATTCCCTTTCTTCCCGCCCGTGGGCGATAACCCTCGCATGCCTCCTCCCGACGCAAAGGCCGACTATGTCCGGTGGGAGTTCGACCCTACGCTGCCGGATGGCTCGCCCTTGCCGGACCCGCAGGTCATCCTCGACCTGCCCGCCGAGTTCCCGCGCATCGACGAGCGCTTCATGACCAAGAAGTACGAGTGGGTCTGGCTCAACGTCTTCGTGCCCGGCAGCGGCTCCGACAAGAACCTGTTCCATGGCCTCAACGGGCTCGCCATGGTCAACAACCGCACCACCGAGGTCAAGTACTTCTACGCCGGCGACAACTCGCTCATCCAGGAGCCCATCTTCATCCCCCGCTCGGAGAAGGAAGGCGACGGATGGGTCATGGCCATGGTCGAGCGCCGCCTGAAGAACCAGTGCGACATTGTCATCATCGACACCAATGACTTTGAACGCCCCATCGCCATCGTCGAGCTGCCTTTCCACCTGAAGTCCCAGGTCCATGGCAACTGGGTTGACTCGAGCGAGATTGAGCAGCGACAACCGCTAGTAAGGAAAATTCCAAAGGTCACCATCAGTGGCCAAGGTTCGCTGGAACCGTTGTAGTTTTGAATCCTTTGTCAAATATCAATTAGCACTCTGATCCTGCTCCTCCTCTTTCTGCTCTGCTTAGTTCTGATTCTGATTCTGATTGTGATTCTTACCTCGCCCGGCTCCAGCCTTCTCAGGTGGCCTGATACGAAGTCCCATGTGGAAAGTCCCATGCAGTCAATGGAGCATATGCCGAAGTCCATCAGGGCATCGCTTCTGCGTTTTGGCGCGCCCTAGCAAATCATCAGTCGATGGAAAATAATCACGACGCGCGCCACCAGGATACGAGCCGCCCGCCCATCCCCGCACTTCGGTACTCCTCTCTCTCGCTCCGGGGGCTCTCTCTCTGGGGTAAAATTGGCATCGGTCTGACGCGTTTTAGCTTTCCTCCAATCGGCCCGTCCAGCTTACCAACTCTTGAGGGGGCCTTATCTAGGCTGAGAGGCCGGCTGGTCTTTTCTGGAGTGTATTCTTTTTTCGAGATCGACCGGCAGTTAGGTCGGCAAGCAATCTCAATTTCTGCTAATTTAGAGTCTTCTTTTTCTGTCAGGCTGCGGAGGAGATATCCTGCAAGTGCTAACAAGCTAGTAGTAGTCCTGTTTAGCTGACAATCTGCCAGGGACGATTGGCCAACATTGGAGAGGCCAGACCGAGATTCGAGACAGTGCTATGATCTTGTCCAGGCACATAGATGCTGAGACTGATCTGATCGATCCAGATATTACATCGATGGCTGATTTCCTTTGTCCTGTATCGTCAACCTTTCGGCATGATCACTTGCCGTTCCTTTTCCTATGCCAATAGTACAAGTGGGGTAGACAGTGAGACCTTCCTCCACCATAGCCCCGGAGTTGCACGTCGCGCTCTCTCTCTGTGTCTGTTCATGTTTTAGCCTGTTGCACATTGAAGGTCTTGACTTCCACCATTCATTAGGAATACAAAAGTAATGAAACGATTAACACTTTTCATTGCTTCCTCGAGCACAGACTTAGGCAACATGTTGGTGGCCAATCTCCTGCTTTTTGGCCAGCCATGCCCAGTAGGAACAACTATCGGTGAACTCTTACCAGTAGCTCTTCCTGTCGATCCATTATACACGTGTAGTTGATGATACTGTGTATTAGGCCAAAATTGTAGACGTAACAAAGAGCTGGTATTATGTCAGCAGGTCTGGAGGAGTCAAAGTGGACCCGTCACGTGACGGCATCGGTTTTGCGCAGTTCTGAGACCGAAATCCTGTGACACGGGGCTGTCGGGCAGTTTAGGCGGAGAGGATTGCTGGTGCGATGCCCGGCATCATTGTTAAGCGGCCTGAGCCAATCAGCTGTACAATGGCCAAAGAAGGGACGAGACCGGATTTCTACCTCGTCGCCAACGACGATGTCGCCTACGAGCAGGACATCTACCGCAACCCGGGCTCACAACGGCCATGGCTGACCTTGATCGACTACAAGATGCGGAGTGGCACAATCCGCGAGCAGGCATTCGTGATGGAGCGAGCCTGTGTGCAGCTGCCGCGGTCCTACAAAATATGGAAGATCTATCTCAACTTCCGGGTGCGCCATCTGCGGCGGCGGAATGCGGTTCGATACAGGGCCGAATTCAACAAGGTCAACGCGCTGTTCGAACGCGCCCTGATTCTGCTCAACAAGATGCCGGTCATCTGGGAGATGTACCTCTCCTTCCTGCTCCGGCAGCCGTACGTGACGAGGACGAGACGGACGTTCGACCGTGCGCTGAGAGCGCTGCCTGTCACCCAGCACAATCGAATCTGGAAGCTGTACAGGGCATTTGCACGCTCGGCCTCGGGTGAAACAGCTGTCAAGATCTGGGCGCGGTACGTGCAGGTGCACCCGGAAGACACCGAGGACTACATCGATCTGCTGGTTGACACGGGCAACTACACCGAGGCTGTGAGAAAGTACATGGATATCTTAAACAAGCCAAAGTTCACGTCGAAGCACGTCAAGAGTGATTTCCAGCTGTGGAGCGAGATGGCCGATCTGATCGTGAGCAAGGCCCGAGACATTGGCGACCCCGCTACGTCTGGGATTGACGCCGATGCCATCATCCGAAGCGCGGTTGACAGATTTCCCGACCAGCGTGGCAAGCTGTGGGCTGGACTGGCAACATACTGGATCGGCCGTGGCGATTTCGAGCGGGCACGCGATGTTTTCGAGGAGGGAATCACTTCAGTCCTGACGGTCCGTGACTTCACCATGATTTTCGATGCATATGTCGAGTTTGAGGAGTCAGTCCTGTCGGGCTTGATGGATGCTGCCTCGACGCGGAGCTCAGAGGGTCGGCTGGATGAGGAAGCTGACCTGGAGCTTGACATGCGGATGCTGCGGTTTGAGCATCTTATGGACCGACGGCCCTTCCTCGTCAACGATGTGCTCTTGCGGCAGAACCCCAACAACGTGGCTGAATGGGAGAAGCGCGTGTTGCTGTGGAAAGACAATCAAGCCGAGGTGGTCCAGACATATGCTGATGCAATTGCGGCCATCCATCCTAAGAAGGCCGTGGGCAAGTTTCATGAGCTGTGGTTGAAATACGCGAAGCTGTACGAAGACGCTGGGGATCTTGACACCAGCCGCACCATTCTCGACAAGGCTGTCAAGGTGCCGTACAAGTCTGTGGCCGAGCTGGCCGACACCTGGGTTGGCTGGGCTGAGATGGAGCTCCGCAATGAGAATTTCGACGGCGCAATGAAGGTAATGGAGACGGCAACCAAAGCACCCAAGCGAAGCACTGTCGACTACTTTGATGAGTCGCTCAGCCCCCAACAACGAATCCACAAGTCGTGGAAAGTATGGTCATTCTATGTCGACCTGGTCGAGTCTGTTGGGTCGCTGGACGAGACGAGAGCGGTGTACGATCGGATTTTTGAGCTGCGGATCGCCACGCCGCAGACGGTGGTCAACTATGCCAACCTGCTGGCAGAACACGGCTACCATGAAGAGTCGTTCAAGATCTACGAACGCGGCCTCGACCTCTTCTCCTACCCGGTGGCCTTTGAGCTGTGGAACCTGTATCTCACAAAGGCCGTTGAGCGGAAGCTTGCGATGGAACGGCTGCGAGATCTGTTTGAGCAAGCGGTGGAGAATGTGCCAGACCAATTTGCTAAGCCCCTCTACCTGATGTATGGCAACCTGGAAGAAGAGCGAGGCCTTGCACGCTCGGCCATGAGAATATACGAACGGGCCACGCGTGCGGTGTCGGCTGAGGACCGTCTGGCGATGTACAACTTCTACATTGCCAAGGCAGCCAGTAATTTTGGCCTGACCTCAACACGGCCGATCTACGAGCGTGCAATCGCAGCGCTGCCGGACAAAGATGCCAAGGAGATCTGTCTCAAGTTCGCTGACATGGAGCGCCGTTTGGGCGAGATTGACCGAGCCAGGGCTATCTACGGACACGCCAGCCAATTCGCAGACCCGCGTGTCGACAAGGCCTTCTGGGAGACATGGGAGAAGTTCGAGGTCGCCCATGGCAATGAGGACACATTCAAGGAGATGCTACGGATCAAGAGGAGTGTGGCTGCAGCCTTCAACACCGACGTCAATTTCATTGCGTCGCAGGCTGTGGCAAGGCAGAATCAGGCAGCAGCAGCAGCAACAGCAGCAGCAGCAGCGAATGGCGAGTCTGAGTCGGGAGAACAGAGTGGCAAGGCGCTGGATGCAATGGCCGCGTTGGAAAGGCAAATCCGGGCACCCGTCGGCTTCGTGGCTGCGTCGACGGGGCCTGAAGGGGGAAGTAGCGGCTCAGCACCGCCTCTGAAGCAGCCTCAGGCGGATGCCAGTGCGACTGCCAACCCAGATGCCCTGGATGTGGACTTGGACGAGGATTAACTTGGTAGTAGTTCTGGTTCCTCCGTCGTGACTGCCATTTGTTGAAGTATTCTAGAAGAAGTTAGCGGGAATTGGTAGCGCCTTGGCGTCGACGTCAACTGCTCTGAAGCTATTTGGCGACCAGTGACCAGGTCGACTCAGGTACATACATCCTTGCCTTTTCGTGCCTTCTCCCTTGCATCCAACACCCTCCCGCCCAACATGTCGTCCGGGGCCGGCCGAGAGCCCGTGTTCCCCACGCGGCAGGCGCTGGGCCAGATGAACATCAAGCTCAAAGCAGCGCAGACGGGCCACAGCTTGCTGAAGCGCAAGAGCGAGGCACTCACCAAGTAATCCTCCCACACATACACATGTCTATACAAATTGAATGCCATCACCAGAAGAGAAAAAACAAAAAAACAAAAAAACGAAAAAAGAACTTGTTCAAATGGCTAACATACCGTCCCCAACGTTTCCCCGCAGACGCTTCCGCGAAATCCTCAAACGCATCGACGAGGCCAAACGCAAGATGGGCCGGGTAATGCAGATCGCGGCCTTCTCGCTGGCCGAGGTCTCGTACGCCGTCGGTGGCGACGTCGGCTTCCAGGTGCAGGAATCGGTCAAGCAGGCCAAGTTCCGGATCCGGCCCCGGCAGGAGAACGTGTCCGGTGTCTTCCTGCCCCAGTTCGAGCCCTTCCAGAACGAGGAGATCAGCGACTTTGGCCTGACGGGGCTGGGAAAAGGTGGGCAGCAGGTCCAGCGCTGCCGCGAGACGTACACACGTGCCGTCGAGACCCTCGTCGAGCTGGCCAGTCTGCAGACGGCCTTTGTCATCCTCGATGAGGTTATCAAGGTTGTCAATCGCCGCGTCAATGCTATCGAGCATGTTATTATCCCCCGCACCGAGAATACTATTAAATGTGGGCTTCACTTCTCGGCTTTCACTCCTCATCTACTTGGCTAACTGAGAAATGCTTTTTCCTGCGCAGATATTAATTCCGAGCTCGACGAGCTCGACAGAGAAGAGTTCTACCGGCTCAAGAAAGTGTCGGGCAAGAAGCAGCGCGATCAGGCTGCAGCCGACGCTGAGATCAAGGCCCAGCGCGATAAGGAGAAGCTGGCCCAGAACGGTCAGTCAGGCGATAAGGCGGGTGCCGAGCCCGTTGACGTGCTTGGAGAGCGTGACGACGACGATGTCATCTTCTAAATTGGAAACATATTCTCTACATATCATTTGCTGCTGCTGCTGCT
Source organism: Chaetothyriales sp. CBS 135597 (assembly GCA_003709825.1). Taxonomy (NCBI): domain Eukaryota; kingdom Fungi; phylum Ascomycota; class Eurotiomycetes; order Chaetothyriales; species Chaetothyriales sp. CBS 135597. The sequence continues at coordinate 179,376 of QQXN01000027.1, read as the reverse complement.
GCTTCTTCTTCTTCTTCTTCTTCTTCTCGCTCTCTGGGTATCATGCCTAGCTACTGTTTGTTGCAGAACCTTTCTTTAACTCATTGTGTGTGTGTGTGTGTGTGCTTTTTTTATGCCCGCTGGTACGTGACTCTGATCCCACCGCCGGCATCACCCAACTGCATGCCAGCGGTGGCCTCCTTTGCACTGATGGCACCGCTCTCAGCCTCGTACTCGACAAAGGCAATCCCTTTCCTGCCCGGCACCATGCGCACCTCCTTGAAACCCTCGAAGCGGGAGAAAATGGTGGTCAGGCCATCGGCATCGTAGCTCTCGGGCAGATCCCGGATGAAGAGAATCTTGTTGGGCGGCAGATACTCGTCCGGAATCACCGCGGCCGGGTTGGCGCTGGTGCCCTTCAAGCCCGCGCCCTTCTGCGCCTTGGCCGGCCGTGCGGCCAGCCCGCCGCCGGCAGCTGCATCCCCAGGTAACAGCAGCCCCCCCGCTCCGGATGATGTGCCAGCACCACCAGCAGCAGCAGCACTGCCTGCGGGCGCGGGCCTCTTCAGCTTCTGACTAGCAGCCTCCTGGGCGAGTTTGCGCTCCTTCTCGGCGACGCGGCTGCGCTTCCACCTCTCAAGCCCTTGCTCGCCCTCTTCCTTGAGCACGGTGGCGTCGCTGCGGGTGCGCGCAAAGTCCAGCTGCATCGGCTTGTCGAACAGCTCGAACCCGTTGACCTCCTCGACCGCCTTGGCCGCGGCCTCGGCCTTGTCAAACACGATAAACGCCTGCCCTTTCGCTTTCACGTTCCGCTTCGCCACAATCTCGATGATCTCCCCGTACTCGGAGAAGATCTCTGTCAGCGCTTCCTTTAGGTCCTCGATCTTGACTCGCTCTTCTAGGTTGCGCGCATACACTGTCGAGGAGGGCGGCGCCGGTGTGGATTGGGCGGCGGTGGCAGAGGACGCCATGTGTGTGTGAGTGAGTGAGAGTGAGTGTGGGTGGTCTGGTTTTGTTTTGCCCTACCAGCCGGCGGGGCTGATTGCCAGTTTTGCTAGTAGAGCGAGCGAGGGGGGGGGGCAGTCCGAAGTTGAGTATTGTATGTATGTACGGAACTGAAATGCAATTGCGGGCAATCTTGGCGGGATTGAAATACGGCAAACATGCCAAGGACAAACTTACATCTTACATAATCCGGCCTCAAATGCTACCAGGCGGCTGCTCGTCCAGTCAGTCTGATCAAAATCAGACCCTGTTGGAATATATTTCATTCCTAGATATAATATCCAATAGACATACAGCCTAATTCAAAAAAAGACATGGCGCAAGATACGGCTGTCTATCCTATCCTATGCTATGCCATCCCTCGCCGAAGGATCTCGGCCCATAAAAATCCTGTACAGCCGCTTGCTCACCATCGGCCCCAATTTCCTATCGCTCCAGGCACCATCCAGATTCATTGACTTGTGCACATCCTGCAGCATGGTCCTGCCATGTTCAGTACCGCCGGCCTTAAACCCCCGCACCAGATCCCCGACGGTTGCATACTTGGATACAATGCCGTACGCCATGCTGGGCGTGACTCGCTGCACGGCCTGGAGCATTCTCGCATACACGTCGCCGGGACTGTCACCCGTGCGCACCTGGCCCGTTTCCATGCAGAAGGAGGCTGATTTGAGATTGAATGCCTGGAAGGCCAGCCGGCCCGGCCGCGTCGAGAGGTGTTGGGTGAATTTGGTGATTTCGACCGACGACAGGGCCGGTGTCTTGGTGTGTTGGATTATGAGTGGCTGGTGGGTGAGTTGCAGGTGTAGGGTGATGGAAGCGACCAGGTCCGGGGTGATGAGGTCGAGGTAGGATTCGGGGATGACCGAGTTGGGTTGCGTGCGCTTTTTTCGCCGCTTGGCCGTTTGTGACGGCGAGGGTGGTCGTGCTGTCGTATCACAGTTATTGCCGGTCATGGCGGCTGCTTGTGCGCGCACGGCAGCGGTGAATTCGCGGTTGCGCGTGTTGGTCTTCTTCCGCAGCCACAAGTCCAAGTCCTGGATGAGAAGGATGGGGATGCAATCGCCGTGTTCGGATCGGAGCTGGGCCATGAACGTGTCAATGTTGGACCGAATGGTGGCTTCGTCTGGAGTTGCAGCGGCTGTCGCAAGCTCTCTTCTGCTGCTGCATGCAGGGCAGCCTGTGAGCATGCTGACAAATTCGATGGCGGTCATGTAGAGAAGGATATGCTTCTCGGATTGACAACGAGGCTGGGCCAAGGGAACCCATTCATCGAGGTCTTCGTCGTACTCTGAGTTCACTTTGCGCTTCCACCGCACAATATACCTCGAACAATGGCACTGGTCGTCGCTGCTGGGCGTGGACAGATTGACACGATCGTGCAACTGCCGAACTTCGACATTCAGCTCTCGCATCGCTTCTTGCACCAGGCTGCCGACGGCTGTGTCAGCCAGAGACGCAGACATTTCGACAATCATGTCCGCTGTTGTCTCATTCTTGTTCACCTTGGCCTTATTAACTTCAGCTTTGTGGGCCCGCAGCTCTCTCTCCTTGGCTTTGGCTTCTTTCTCTCGTTGCTTGATCGCTTTCTCTGCCGCGCGCTGGGCCTGAGCCTCTGCCTTCTTGCTAGCGGCCGCTGATCTGTGATCCAACTTGCTGCTGCCATCCGTGCTGCCTTTTGACTTGGTCTTTCTTTTCGGGCTGGGCGGTGAAGAACCGATTATCTCATCCAAAACTTCAGGCTCTTTACGAGTCTGTTTGGTTCTGCTCTTCCGTACAGGCAAGGAGGCTTCCTCCAGGGTCACAAAGCTGTTATGTATTCTGCTTCCTGGTCTTGACTCCAAAGCAAATGTTGCGGCATTCTTCTGGAAAGCCTGGAATAGGTCATCTGGCAGGCTGTCGGAAGACAATTCAAACGCCGGTCTCGAATGAGTCACTGCCGACTTTTTGCTCCCAGCTTTGGGTGCTGAAGAGGTGAATGTGATCTCATCGAGTTCATCCTCCAGGTCAAAAACGATTCTTGAATTGGGGTTTGTGTTGTCTGGTGCTCCGGGCTGTATTCCTAGCAGGTCTGATTCAGATGACAGGTCGAAGACGCATTTTGCCTGAATCCGATCTGATGCATGTCCAACAACTGGACTCCCTTTGCGCTTCTTACTAGCAGGGTGCTTTGGTGGAGATTCCCCAAGGATGGTTTCGTTGAAAGAATCGAGATCAAAATATGCTGTGTTGGTGCTGGCCAAATGTGAGCCAGGCCCTGAGCGACCTCTCTTTGAAGAAGCCCTTGGTGATTTCTCTGGTGAGCTTGATAGGAGACTGATTACCGTCGCCATCAAGAAGTAGTAATTAAGTTGGTTAATTTACGCGAGAAGTTGTAATCGGACGCGTTCTACGGTGGAGCATTGTCTCTGTTGTGCAGATATTACAGAAATGCGGCTCTGGCGTCTTCCGTTCGCTGTAAGATGGGAGGATGGGAGGCTACCAAAATATGACCGCGTATGAGCTCACGCAATAGTTGTCTGCATCTAACTAGATGAAGTCTCCACTGCCGAAGCCACTAAAAGGGTTGGCTCCAAAGCCGCCACGGCCACCTCCGCCCTGCCCACCACCTGGAAACCGGGCGCCTCCTCTTAGAAACGGTGGCCCATCACCCGGTCCAATGGGATCATATCGTGCCCCAGGCGGTGCTCTCGGATTAAAGGGTGCTGCACCGCCGGTGCCACCAAAGAGCGGATCATCAAATGTAGGGTGCATGCCCCCTCCGCCTCGAGAGCCACCTGCTACCGGGCCGATTCGCAATGGATCATGCGGCGCCAGACCGGGCGGGTATAGATCACGTTCGCCAATGTTTCCAAACGGCTGAGAGCTGCCTGTGGTCCCTCTTAGCGGTCTGTTTAGATCATATTCATCTTCAAACCCAGGGGGTGGGAAGTCTCCAGCCGGATAGGGATGCCGTGGAGCTGCGGCGAGGGGGTCATTGAAAGGGTACGGCCTTGCGGGAGCCGTCTGATCATCTTGCAGGGGGCTGTGAGTCGGTAGTTGTGCTTCATCGTCAATTCTTGGCTGCTCTCGTGTAGCTGTCACAGCAGCAGTGGCACTCGTCTCAGCAGCAGATGCGGTGTCTTGGTCTTCAGCTTTGCGAATTCCCGGTGCTATCCTGGCTATAATTCTGGTCTCCAACAGATTTGCCAAATCACGGAGTTTGTCTTTTGAAATGAACAGACTGTCCAATGTTGAGCCATCATCCGGTTCCTGCTTCAGCGAGCCTTCCGCGATGTAATCTCGCGCATTAACCTCAAACGAGGCAGTCTTGTCATCCAGGCCAATGCCAAAGACAATTGCCTTGCCACCAAGCCGGTTCACCTTCAGAAGAAATTCCCCCGTGGCCTGAGGATGGCTATATCGGAACGCGTAGGCGGAGGAGGCATTCCACTCTCGAGGAAGCCGCTGCACCGCTTGGTCCGGCTGGGGTTTGATTGTGTGTTCCTCACCGAGACCGACCAGGCTGAAACCTACCGCAAGCATATATGTATGGCTAAATAGTGCAATAGCAGCGAATGGATCCTTGAGCAGCTGCTTGGTGTCTTCGGGCTCAGGCAGACTCTTGGCCATCAAGCCGAGAAGCGAGTCTGGACTGAATATGTCTGATGCCGGCGCCATGGTAGATATCGTGGACAGTGAACACACAGATTACAAGCGTGTAATCGAGTAGTGCGTCAGGTACAAGGCCGTTCAAATAGGGGGACGATTTTGTTGTTACGAATGCAGTTGCCTGATTTTGCGGCCCAAATGAACCAAATACGCAGAATTACATCATAGGCTTGCTGCTCTAACTCCCTTTGGTTAAGTCTGTTCAGTTTGCCAAGCCTGCTGAATAAGGAATCTCGGAAGAGAACGGCCGACCAATGAGAGAAGCGACCGAGGGTCGGCACACGGGCTCTCGCACTCCACAACCCCGACTGCGAGAGTGCTCGGCCAAACCAACAGGCCGTCTCTTGGTCACCAGCAACGGGATTGGTGATTTTGCGCCGATTCAAAACACGATCATGAGGAGCTGTAGGTGTATAATAAGTTTTATGATGGCCCTTGATCGGCGTGACTCTACCACGCTCATCAAGCAGAGAAGTCGCCTCTTCCGTCACCTCTGCCTCGATTTCGAGAACGATTGACACAGCTGAGGAGCAGCAACAGTTTTATATTCCCGTTGAGATGTCTGCTAGCTCTGGTCAGACAGTACGCACGCCTTCACACATTCTTGGCCTGTAACAACTTGGCTAACATTGTCGCCGAAGAAAGGTCCCTATGCGCCACCAACTGCGCCTGTCGGCGGTCTTCCAACCGTCGGCCTTGATGTTCCCATATGTGCTGCCTTCATCGCCCTGTATCTGGGTGCTGCGGCGGGCCACATGACCCTGTTCCAGCTGAACCGAAGGCGTAACCAGCTATTTCTACTGTCAGCCCTCATGTTCGGCTTCTGTATGGCCAGAGTGGTCACGATGGTGATGAGAATCGTGTGGGCATGCTATCTGATTAATGTCAAAGTCGCCATGGCCGCAACCATCTTTGTCAATGCTGGGGTTCTCATTCTATTCATTGTCAACGTCATCTTCGCTCACCGGATCCTTCGAGCGGCGCATCCCTACGTGGGCTGGCACAAGACTGTCACAGCCATCTTTGCAGTCTTTTACATTCTGATCATCTTCTCCCTGGCCATAGCAATCACGGCAGTGGTTCAGGGCGCCTACACCCTGGACGTCAGCATCCGCCTCATTGACCGAAAACTCCAGATCGCTGCGTCTTCCTACATGCTGTTCTTCTCCTTTCTGCCTATTCTCATCGTTGCTCTGGGAATACTGGTTCCATCAAGACACAGGCTCGACAAGTTTGGTTCCGGAAGCTGGAGGGCTAAGATTGTTATTCTTCTGACCGGCACTACGATACTATTGCTGGGCTCCGCCTTCAGGGCCGCGACAGTTTTCCTCAAGCCACGGCTAAGGACTGATCCTGCTTGGTACCACGCCAAATGGGCCTTCTATTTCTTCAACTTCGCCTTGGAAATTATCGTCATCTATCTTTATCTCGCTGCTCGCGTTGACCAGCGATTTGACGTCCCCCATGGAGCCAAACGTCCCGGAGACTACTATTTCTTGCGGAAACACCACGACAATGAAAAGCCTCAGCCTGGGCTGAGACCTGAAAGCGATGCAGCTACCTCTTTTTCCCAGGAAAAGACTTCTTGCGATGTGGAACGACCACCGAGAGCAGTTATTGCCGATGAGAAGCATGATTATTACATCAGTTAGAACCAACTCTGCTGCTTTCAGATCAGTCATAGCGGGCTTTGATATTTTTTTTTCTTTTGCATTTAGTATAGTTCAAGGGAGCATAAAGATGATAAAGATAGTACAGAGAGGTCGTCGTCGTTTACTTCATTCCTGAGTTCTGAGTTCACGTGTTCTTTGTCTGTGGGTCTTAATGTGGGTCTCTTGGTCCGTGCCTCGGTGGGTCTTCGGAATGCGCCTATGAGCAGTCGCGTCTCGTCACACGCGACTTCCCTTCACAGGTATTCCAACACTTAACACCTCGTTCGATTACACTCCTCTGTTCGCCCCGCCGACACTTGAACTGATCTCGTGTATCGGGTATCACAGTATCTCGGTATCTCGGTATCTCGTCAGACTATGGTACAGCATGGCTCCACCATCTCGGCGCACAACCGCAAAACTCGGCACGCCTACTCCTGCTAGGTCGGCACGAGGCAACAGTGCCGTCCCCTTTGAGGGCTCATCCACTCGCAGGTCAACACGAGCTTCAAGCCAACGCCCCAGGGCAGCGAACTATGCCGCAGAAGAAGACCTGGACGGCCTCAATGACGGCCCCTTGGTGACCTCTCCTGGACCCGCTTCACGCCTTGCCAGCCAGTCTGGACCCTCTGGAGTTCGTAGCTCGGGCGTGCTCCAGGATGTTGCACTTGCCCAATCGTATGGGTACGGAGCGAGAGGCACGTTGAGGGATGCCGACCACATAGCGCCGGGCTCCCGGCTCGTGTCCAAGGAGAGTGCAATCAATGAAATTGATGCCGACGTCGAGGATGCCTTGGGCCGGTTTCAGGACGCTGCCCGGCCGGCTCAGCAGGATCTGGATGCTCCCTCAAGCAGAACGCGACGGAAAACATCAAGAGGCCTCTCACGTGAACCTTCAGTCGACCCGGAAAAGGAAAAGTCATCCAGGGTGGCCGCCTGGGCAGACTCTGTTGAGAGTGTCCAATTGGGCCAAATTTCGGAGGAGGTTGACGATGTGGATGATGATGATGATGATGATGATGAGGAGGAGGAGGAGGAGGAGGAAGATGAGGAGGGAGGAGATGATGAAAGTCTAAAGGACACCGAACCGTCCAGTTTTCCCAGTGGCATCTTCGACGCGAGCTATAACTTTGAGCGCGGACTCAGGAAACCACGCTACCAAGCGGCCTCGCCCAGACCGTCTCAAGGACCGGGGGTCTTTGAGCGCATCCAAGGCGTGTCTCGCAGCGTGGCTGAAGGAGCGAGCGACAGAATAGCTGGTATCGTCACTACCAGTGTCGATCTCGGGAAGCGAGGACTTGACATTACCTCACGGGCTATTGTCGACTTCCTCCAATCGACGATATTTGTTACCGCCCTCAAGTTGTTCTTGACGATATGTATTTTTGCAGGTTCGACCATGCTATTTTGCTTCATCTCCTCGCGACTGGCATGCGATGTTCACTCGGGCTCCTCGATGCTAACGCAGCTATGCGGCCCATGTCGGTCCGCACAATCAATACCGCCGATCGACCTGTCAGGATTACATCAACAACGCGATGTTTCAGGACTGTCGAAAGCGCTACACAATATCCAGAATCAGATCAACCTCCTCGAGAGCCGCCTAGGCCAGAAATTTAATCTGCAACAGTCCGAGCTGGAGGCTCAAGTGGAGAGCTTGAAGGAGCAGCAAATCGAGATGAGCACACACCTTGCTAGCCTGGAGGTGCGCCATCAGCAGCAGCAGCAGCAGCAGCAGCAGCCCTCTGCGCTGTCAGGCAGCGATGGCGTCGCATCGCCCTTACTACCCAAAGTCAACTTCTTCGCGCCCAGCAACGGAGCGATCGTGGACCCCAGACGGTCCTCGCCAACCAAGGCCAAGGCCATGTCGCTGATCAAAAGAGCAACCCTGCGTGCGCTCGGCATCACCCAGACCGTTGCCAAGGGGCCCCTGACCGCGCTCGAGCCGTGGCAGGATGTGGGCGACTGCTGGTGCGCCGCCAGCCGCGACCAGGGCGACTACATCCGCCTGCACGTCACAACCCAGCACTACATCTACCCCACCGAGCTCGTCCTCGAGCACTTCCCCTTGTCCGGCAGCCTCAACCCGGGCACCACCCCCAAGCATCTCGAGCTCTGGGCCAGCGTGGCTGCCTTGTCCGACGACGAGCGCACTCGCCTGAAGAGGATCGCCGCAGACGAGTTGTTGGAAGATGATAATAATCATAATCATAATGATGATGATGACAACGTGCTCGGACCCGACTTTGCCCGCTTGGGCGTCATGAGATATGAAGCTGCATTGCCGTCATCATCATCAGCAGCAGCAGCAGCAGCAGCAGCATCGCACATTAACCATGTACAGTCCTTCACCTTGCACGCCAACCAGCCCGGCGCCGACGTGATGGTTCGCGCCCGCGAGTTTGTCCTCAGAGTGACTTCCACCTACGGCGCTGACAATGCTTGCCTGTATCGAGTCCGACTACATGGCCAGAGAGTTGAGGAGGAGGAGGAGGCAGCGGAGGTGGAGGCGGTAGAGCAGGATGACAAGTAATTTCTTTCCAGTAGATTTAGATTTGTAGGGGGGCGCACGGTGCAGAAGGGGGGGGGAATTCTGTTGCTTGCAGGTAGGGTAGGAAAAGACAAAAAAATACGACTCGGCGACTTTGTTGATACAAATCATTTCATTCTAACTGAGATTTTTTTTCTATTATCTGGTAGGGGGGTATCTTAACAGCGCAAACTCGCTTGATGACATGAACAATGAATCATCCTCTCTCTCTCTCCTCTCTCTCTCTCTCTGTATGTATGTGGCATGAACAACTCATCTCATGCAATGCTCCCCTTTTTAAACTCTCTCTTCTTGACCGCCCGCAGGACTGGGTAAGTGTTTGACTTGCCCGGCTTGCGGACAATCTCCATGACGAGGAAGCGGATGAAGTCCGGGGACAGCCAATAACTGGAGTGGGCACTGAGCATGCTGAGGTACTGGATCTCGAGCGGCCCACCCGTGGCTTGCAGGAAATAGTCGATCTGGCCATTGTCATTCAGCAGGTACATGCGCTTTTCCGCAATCTCCTCCTGGGTGAAATTGTGCGTATCCATCTCGACAGTGCTCGGCATCGACATGAGCAAGGGCCGGTCGTGCCTCCCCTTGGTCGCCGCATAAGACCCGGCTCCGGCAGCCGAGCCCCAGCCGAGAGTGTTGCCGACCCGGCCCCAGAAGCCGGTTGTCACAGCGGGAATGGTGGCAGGTTGCAATGACTCGGCATAGTCGGCATCGACCGCGGCATTGACCAGGTACGAGATTGGGTCATTGCGGTGGATGACGTTGTAGATGTTGTCCACTGCAAGGCAACCATACCCTTCGTCGCCTGTAATGCTCGTACTCAACTGTTCGGTCTCCAGACCGGGCTTGCTCCTCCCCTTTCGCGGGATTAAACGCGCATTGTTATGAAGCCACAGAAAGAAGCCACACGGACTACCACATGTGAATAGGTTGGTCGTGTCAAACTCGAACATGCTTGTGCTGGGCTGGTCATCATCAAGCGGCAAGTCGTTCGGCACCCGAGTTGGCTGCCGGCCGAGGATCTCCATGGCTATGACGGACCCGAGTGAGTGGCCGATTAAATGCACACGGCCATGCTCACGGAAGCCTGGGTTGTTGGCACACCACAGCCGGTATATCCGGTTGGCCTCTCGGATGACGGCCGCAATCATCTTATCCTTGTGATGGGACATGTAGTAGGGAATGTCGAGCATAACGTCCGACACGATCGACCGAACAGCGGGCAAAGTGTCTGGTGTAATTTTCGACAGATCATATCGTTGTCCAGGCTCTCCTTCCGCACAACCATTGATTTCCTCGTCGAAAGACATGGTCCGTCGCCAGTTGACTGGAAGGAGCATCATTCCTGTGCTTTGCGCAATGTGACGCCGCACAGGGTCGGACGAGAGCTCGACATTGACTTGTCGCCTTACATCATTGATGGCATATGTGAAGTGAAAGCTGTCAACCTTCTCAGACAGCTTCTGACCGATGCCGTGGATGACAAGAATGAGATCTGAGGGCACAGGAGAAGGGGCTTCGCTCTTGCTGTCTGCATTCTGCATTTCTGGTGGTGCTGTTGAGGTGGCGGTGGAATTGCTTGACTTTTTTGAGTCGATACCGGCTGGGGCCTGAGATGGGACATCAATCAGCTTCGTCTCGGGGTGCAGTCGTTGCCATTCCTTCGCATCGAAGCCTCGAACGACAGCCACACCAAGACGTCGACCTTTCCGAATCGCACTCAGCGGACGTCTATTTTGCCGCACCGAAGGCAGCAGACTGGGCCTCAGAATCTGGGCATTGTTCTGGTCGACGTAGATGACGCTGCTCGTCTCGAATGTGTGTTTCTCTTTGCCAAGTTCAGGGTCATCGGCTGTGTTCTCAAACCTACTCGGCAGCTCATTCGCGGGTTGGCAGTTCTGGCCAGCTTCAGCATTGTCTATGTTGTGAGTAGCTGTGGAGGCTGGTCTGCACGGCCACAGCTTGTGGACAACCTTCATCTCAGCTACAGCGCCGTTTTCCACACAAGCATCCAACTCGTCTTGATATGAATCCAGATACGGCTTGATATACTCATATCCGACTTCCAGCTGATTGGCAACCTCTGTTGGCACTGGAAGCATAGAGTCTTTGTAGAACCAAGTTGCACGTATCACTTTGGAAGTGTCGTTGACTGGGCTCCAGTAAAGCGGTTTCATCATCATCTCAGCGATTTCCACGACATGTAGACGCGAGACGCCGACCAGAACGACAGGCGTCGAGACACGAGGTTTGGGCTTTTTGGGGCTATCCACGTCAGAAGTAAGACCGACGGGGTCGTCAGTGCCATCTAGATGAGGAACCTGCAGATCACGCGGTGAGGGACGAGTGTCTCGTTTCGAGGGCGTTCTGGCAAACGGCTTGCCACTGATATTTGAGGCCAGAGCATGGTGATGCTGGGTGGGCGGTCGGTCCTGCTCGGCCGTGGTATCGGCATTGTCTCGCCGCACCGCCACCACCTGTTGGGGTTGCGGATCTGATGTAGGACTAATCAACAAGGACCCATCTGCCGGGCTTGTATTCTTGCCATCGGCGTCCAGAGAATGTGGTGCCGATCGATGTGTTATGCTTCTCGGACTTGGCTCGGCAACAGAATGGGGAGAAGCCGCCGCCGTGGGAGCAGCATCTTCTCTGAAACTGGGAAAGGAGAACATCTGCCGCGATGGGGGCCGTGCAAGCGGCTGACCATCGCGTGTCTGCTCTGAGGCAGTCTGACAAGACCGCCAGCATTCTTCCAACGAGGCATTGTCGCGGACGGAGAAGGGCTGAGGCGGGGCTTTGTCTGCGGCCACGGGAGAAGCAGCACTCAGCGGGTCGTCGATAGACAGCGAGCTGAAGTAGAAGAACTGTGCCTGTACGGCCGGGGCCTCTTGCGGCTCGTGAAGCCGTCGGGAAGGATCATGGTCGTCGCGAGAGAGTATGTTGGGTCGCATGGGTTTGGGGGGAGCAGTGACCAGGGCTGGCCTACTGCTGTCTTCCTGGGGTGCGGCGGCGGCGGAGGAGGAGGAGGGAAGAGGGAAGAGGGACGGAAAAAGAGCACGGTTCGAGGGAAAAGGAATGCCAGACAGGCTTCAAAAAGCAATCACATGGTGTCGGTGGCCGTGGGCGGTGGCGAGAAGGGCTACAGAGAGGTGCGGTGAAAGGTGACGTCGACTGGAAAGATGTGGAAGGCACGCAGGAGAAGCCGTTTTTCCGCGCTTTCTAGGACACACCCAGTACAGGAGGATTCAGCGAGATGATGACAGTGTAATGCTGTATTTTGAGTTACGGAATGCCTATTGTTTACTTGGTCAGTAACATGTCAGATGTAATCGCAGTTAGCTTAAATGGATTTCTTGCTCTGTGGAATGGCGGCGGCCTAATCATCGTCGTATTATTACTATCTTCCCCACCACGGACCGGTCACAACCGGGCGCCGCGCCGCCGCTGGTCAGAACTAGCACTTGTCAATTCCTGTGAATCGGTTCGACAAGTGATACATGTGTCGAATTACTGGACCGGTTGGTTCATCACAAAGACAGCATCCGCTTCCGTTGACGACAGTTGGCCCAGTCCGTGTCCTAGTCTTTCCGATAGTCTGGCAGCGCGTAAGTCGAGCCATTAATTCCCCCTTCCACCTATCTCACGTGGAGCATTATTGCTTTCACCATCATCGTGAATGTGTGAAGACCACGACCAGCAGTTTGGTCGTCAGTAATACAATCTGACTTTAACTCTTTTCTGACTCCAACCCGAGACAAACATGCCAAGCCATTCGGGCCAGATTGAGTTTGATCAATTTGGCTGACTAATCTAGATCTGGAGACACAGTAAAGTAGATAGTGTAGACTACCTTGCTTTCTCTTGTTGCAGCTGTTTGATTAAGCTGCAAGGGTCACATATACATATACCCAAGAACAATGTCTGGTAATCAAGTAGCAGTAAGAAATACGTATTATACTCAAAGGGCATGCTGCTTAGCAACAGCTCCTCAGAATCCGAGGGTGTGGCCTGGTTCTCTACAATCCTGACCACATCTTGGTTTGTTCATACAATACACACCCATCTATAGTATCACACGGCGCACCTGATGAGCTGTGGGGCCAACTCTCCATCAGCACCAAATATGCCATTGGTTGCTGTCTGTGTTGCCTCATGATGGCTGTGAGCATCCCTGTTGGCTCTGTGCTTCATCATTTCCTCCCAGGGCTTTGCTCACCTCCCTAGTCCCTCTGCCCACCACCCTCGTAAGGGGGGCGGGCGTTACTCCCTCCATCTGCCAGGATGCTCCTCCTCCTTATCAAGACCAACACACCACCCTGCACCCCATTTCTCCCCCGCCCCGCCCCCTTGTTTGTTGGTTCTTTTGTAAAAGTTAAGCTGCAGAGAACTCGACGGCCTTGCCACTGATCAGGAGGCCGATAATCAAGCCAAAGAGACCGAGGACGCTGGAAAAGATCTCGATCACGAGCACCTTGACAAACAGGGTCGGGTCGGCCGCGTCCGCGAGGGCGGCACTGCTGCCATTGATACCCACGCTAATGCCGCAGATCAGATTGCACATGCCGACGGTAAGGCCGCCCCAGAAGAGAGCATAGCCGGTGTACAAGTTGGCACCGGTGTATATCTTGTCCTCATCGACATAGTTCAGGTAGGCGGAGAAGACAATGGCCATGATGACGCCGTAGATGGCCACGACTTCGCAGAAGATGATCGAGATCAGGTTTTTCGTGCGGATGCGGGGTGCCTTGACGCCGCCGCCGAGGATGGAGGTGCCGGTGATGAAGATGCCCCTGCGCACATGGGAAAGCCGTTAGTACATGAGGCTGAAACAGGAATTGCGATTGCCCTGGGGAGGTGTTGGGATCCAGAATAGCTCACCATGCGGCACCCACAACAGACAGGCCAATGCACAGGGCAATGCCTAGTGACGCCCAAGCAACCGGCGATACCGTCTCGAGGAATAGGCCAACCTGCGGGGAGGGGAGGGTTCTAGGTCAGTATCGCGTTCACTTTTGGTCCTTGGATGTACGGCGGGGGCTGCTGCTGCTGCGCTTACATTGAATCGTTCACCTTCGCCGTTGAAGAGCATGTCTGCACAACCAAAAAGAGCTCAGTCATCACCTCCCATCAACAAAACCACTCTCGGTCGCACTTACACAAGCCAACCACCCCAAGCGCGGCGACGGCGCCTCCTGCAGGGTAGACTAAACTCATTATTGCAGGATCACCGGGAGAAGTGCATTGAGCGGGGATAGAGGAGGAGGTGGGTGGTCGTCGTCGTCGCCGCTCTGTTGCTTGGACGTTGGAGCTGCGGACTGGTCTGGCAAGATAGGAAACTTAGCCGAATCCTCTTTTCTTGGCACTCCACCTCCAACAATTCACAACCAAAGTACACGTACTTGAGTCTAGAGTCCTCTCACGATAAGCATAGGTATTGCTGACAGGCAAAATGGAAGCAGTCTGGAATCTTGGTAAATACTTTTTAGCCTATTTGAGACTCATCCATCACTCAAAGGCCTTCCACTCTGCGATGTTTTTCTCGACCTCTACACGCCGATCTATTCCGCTGGCCATGTCCCGCATCAGGGACTTGTGTATGGCCTTCGACCGCTGCTCGGTGTGAAATCTGGCCAGCGCCACTTGCTTCAGATATGCAAAGTCGTTCCAATCGACCGCTTGACGGAAGACCTGTCTCATCCGCTCACTGTACAAGTGGCAGCTCACCCCGGGAACCTGTTGACCTGGCAGATACGTTGGCACTGGCTGCAGTGTCTTCTGCACATCTCGAGCAATAGGCTTGTCCCCCAGAGGCCACACCACCTCCTCAAAACACTCCTCACAGATGGTGAACTGAGGCAGCGCTGGTATGAAGTGCCAGAGCGGTGTTGCAAGCATTGTGTCCTTCTGACACTCCCGGCTCCTGCTTTTGCTCTTGATCAACTCTCCGAATTTCACAATGTCCTTACTCCGAAGATCATTCTTCCGAATGTAACCCGCAAGCTTGTCCAACTCGTTGGCAATCCTGTAAAAATGTTTGCTAGTCGGATTCAACATGCACCTGCGCTCCTGCATCAACTTGTCCACTGGTCGCTCGAATAATTTCTGCTGCCTTAGCTCCGGGAAGATCAGTTCTGCCGACCGTACACAAGCACCGCATGAATCAGAGTTGGGTATCGGTAACTTGGTGGTCGGGTCTGTGATGTGATACCATTTCCGCACATCACTATTCTTGCCTGGGCAGGGCAGCGTCTGATCTGGCAATCGGCTCAAACTGTCCAGCAATGAGATGTCTGCTGTATTGTTCTGCAGAAAACGAGCGATCGCAATCCGGATCCAAGGCTTGCTCAACGAACAAACCACTCCTTCGGCCGGTGCTCGCAATCCGGTCAGTACGCAGTGGCCTCGTAGTACAGATACAGAGATGACTTGTATGCATGTGGAGCATATCAAGAAATCCCGCAGGCCCCGAATAGTGTACCAGTTGCTGATTTCAGTGGTGGGATGTGCATGTGGGCATTTGGGAAACGAGATTGTCTGGCTCCCACTCGTTGAAGAACTCGGAGACGGGTTCGTCTTGGCTGAAGGCGAAGGGTATGTATGATATACGTGTGGTCGTGAGAACGGATGGTGACTAGAAGACGGCGTAACCACCGCGCCACTTGTCGTTGGATAGCTCCGTCGCTGAGTTGGTCGTACCTGTGCTTGCTCATATGCCGGTGGTGCGTAAATCGTTGATCCTGCTAGGTAAGATCCGCTTCTGGATGACGGTTGGTCCTGATGCAGCACCACCCCGCTTGCCCTAGCAGAGCGAGGTTCACTGAAACTCCCCGCTCGAGACCCCGGTCGACTGGTTTGAGCATATTGTGGCACGCCGTGAAGCGGAATCTGTTCATCCCAGCTGGATACCGAGCTAGGGCGCGATGCTTGATGTTCGTGCTGCGCAGTGAATGAGCCAGAACGAGAAGGGTGCATGTCCTCTCTCACCACCCACGAGACATTTCTGCATCCTGGTATTGGCTCCCCAGGGGCAGGGGAGGATCTTCGTGATCTCTGTGCACTGGGAACAGAGCTGTGCGAACTACTCAAAGGAGTGTCCAAGGGACTAGGTGATGATCTTGGAAAGCCAGGGATAGCCTTGCTTGACATTGAACCACCAATGGCAGCGGTCAACAGCGATGTCAACGGTTTGATTGGGCTTTCATCCGTCGACTGAGGCCGCGATCGGTGTTTGTGGATGTATGCATTGTTATGTGGTGAGCTAATCTCGAAGTAGTCTTCAGACTTATGCTCCGTCTGAGCCGGACTTCTTGGAGGTGAGCTGAGTGGCGACGGTCGGCTAGAGCGTGTCGACATATATTTGGGTAGCTTCTTCTGGTTTTCTTCAAACGCCCGCCGTAGGTCATCTTCGATGATTCTTGGAGTGTGAATAGTCTGCGGAGAAAGGAACTTGGGGCAATCAGCCAGCCCAAGATCATAGAGCTCCAGGTGAGGTTTGTTGGCGCGTTTGATCGAGCCTGGATCTCTGACGCCTTCGCTGGTCTTGTGCTCCTTGCCACTTTCTTCCGCCGCTGAGCTGTAAGGCGAGTCCCGTGAATGATGAATGACTGGCTGTCTTGTGCGAGATCTTGCTCTGGTTCTCCTAGGGGCTGAGTCTTCAGCAGCAGACGAGTGTGGCGACTCTCTAGTCATGCTTGGTGTCTGTGGAGGTGTAGGGTGGCCGTGCGCTGAGCTATGGCCATGCGATACGCGTTGATAGGCAGTGGTTGACTGCGATATCTCAGGCGAGAGTCTGCTAGATCGACGGTGCTGTGATTTTCGCCTCTCTCTTCGACCAAAGCTGGATTCGTCTGCACTACGGTAGTGCTCTACCGGACTCTCCCTGGGACGGACACGGCTTTTGGACCGATGTCTGCGACGTAAAGGCCGAGTGTCTGAGTCGCTGCTCTCAATAGCCGCGCTCATCCTATCCGAGCAAACGGGGTGGGGGTTCGCAGACCGTGCACGCCTAGGGTTCCCTTCTTGGGAGCCCTGTGCATGTGTACCAGGCGGTAGCAGAGATGGCTGTAGGTTTCTCTCTGGATGATCCCGGGAGTTCGTTGCCGTCGGTTTCCAGGCATATTGTGAAGAATAACGTTGCTGGCTTGCTGAAATTGACCCTGGGAAGTCCCGGTCCAAGTTAGTGTAGATTCTGGAGACTTGAGGTCGTCCTCGTTCTCTCTGTATGGGGTCCTGATTGACCGGGGTGACCGATGCTGGCTTCTGCGGCAAGTACTCATCAGTCTTCTGTGAGGTATTAACCGAGGATGCCGGTCCAAATGAGACCCGCTTCTCTTCCTTGACTTGGGTCGGCTGTGGTGGAGGGGTGGACAAAGACACTTTCTGGGAGGCTGCCCGTTGGAAATCCAGGGACCGTTCTTTTGGAGAATCGACGGCATCAGTGATATCCAGAATTATTGGCTGCTGGTCCACAGTGCCCTGACTGCCAGGGGGGGCCTTGTCATCGTCTGATTCAGAATCCGAAGAGGACGAGCCATATTCTCGAGCAAGAGAGGTTATCTCATCTTCAACTGCGGCAGGTGGAGGCCAGTGCTTAGACATTGTGGGTGGCCTAGAACAGCTTTCCTGGTGCAAAGCAAGAATCCTCAAGCACTGCTGCCATCGGGGGAACCGTCAGAAGCCGTGGTGGAAAGGGATTTTATGGACGTGCCCCAGGTGACACAGGTGGGTGGTGTTCTGATTCCGAGGCTGGCGGCGAAATAGCTTGCAGGGGACCAGGCCGCCCTTCAAAGTGCGTGGTGTGAGCTGGGCCGAGAGGCAGTCGAGATTTCAATTTACAGCGGACCAAGTGCGTTGGGCAGGTAGCACGGGGAGATGATAGGAAGGCACGGGGAATGAACCACCGAATAAGACACTCGAGACTCGAGAGAGAGAGGGAAGGAGCAGCTGGAGGACGGAGAGAGATGGTGCCAGAGGATGAATGTGGACAAGCTAGAGAGAGGTACCGTCTGTAGGGACAACAATGAAGCGGACAAGAAGTACAGTGCTTGGGAATGGTGGTAGTATCATGCTTATGCCTGGAAGCTTAATATGTGACAAGGGTGGATGGCAATGCAATGGCAACGTGGGTGAGAGGGTCGGACTGAGTTAGTGGTGAGTGTGGGAACACAGGGCAGCAGCGCCACTCGACGGCATCAAACCCATCTGCGTGTCCACGAAGCATTCGGCCACACGACCTTGGCTTGAATTGTTGGGGAAACCCAAGTCTCTACAGTGCATTATTATTATCGAGATCGAGGCGAGGCGAAAAGTGGACGCTGAACTGGCGGTCAGCACTGTGGGGCATCAAAAAGTAATTATCCTCTTAGCCTCCTTTCTCCACGAGGCTTGGACTTTCCCCGATGCCGCTGCCATGCGAGTGGAGAAGGAGCCATCGGGCCTTTTGAGGAACTTTGGTTCTTGGACAGGTGGCGTCCGTCCGTGCCTTCCCACGAGTTCCCACAAGATCTACTGTGTACGTAAGGTTGTGCTTTCCAAGTTTGCCACTGTAATGCACATAGGATGCACAGCAGATGCATCATTGCCAAGGCCAAATGGGCTTGCACAATTCAATAACCGCCACTATCCCGACGACTCACCACCCAGTCAACTGTCCAGCTGGCAAACTGTTGAAAGCCTCTCCTCTGTGCTTGAGGTCTTGAGCAGCTGAGATGTCAGGTACATGACTAAAGACTGCATGGCTTTGTTATTAGGAAGAAAGTTCAATGGCTGAGGTAATATCCAAGCAAGCAATCTGCGCCTGGCGCCTGCTCTGCCTACCTTTAGCCTCCAACAGCCGCTGAAGCTTGGAAGGCGTTACTTCATGTCATCGTCAAGGGCAGTGTATACTTGATGTAATGAACTCATATGAACTCATATGCTCCAATCAGGTCTGTCACTTTGCACATTGTGAGGTAAGCAACTCCGGTTATTGCCGATCAGTAGAGATCGAGTCGTTCAAGCGTACAGTCTCCCCCATGATAGTCAATGCATAACCACGCCTAACCACGCAAATTTCTTCATTCCCTTTTCGACAGCCCGCATAGGCGGCTTGGGCACAACAGCTTCAGCTTCAGGCGCGCGTACAACCAAGACTCGATCAGGGGCCCATCAGATCATCCAACGATAGAGCTCTCATCACTGCTCTCATCCACATTCTCCTCGTGCCCAGAATCGCTGTCATCCTCATCCTCATCATCAAGGAGTGAGACCCTGGAAGTTCTGGTAGCAACAGGTTCCACGCCAGAATCGTACCACCCAAATCCATAGATTGTTCTTCCCAACTGAAGAGTACACAAAAGAGGTTAGTGAGAGGTCATCAAGTGACATCGAGCAGAAACAGAACAAACTTACCCCCTTCAATGCGAAGACCACGTCCTCAACCTTGACAACCTTTCTGGTTTTCTGCACTGTCTCTCGATGAAGGGTCTCAACCTCATTCATAGGACCGTCGGACTCGAGAATCCGAACGATGCGATGGAGGACGGATGTCAGATATGCTTTGATGGCAGCACGGGCCTCGTCGTAGAATTCGCCTTGAATCCGGCGAATGCCACCACGACGGGCGAGTTTGCGTATCGAAGCCTTGCCTAGAAGTTGTGAGATTAATGGAGGCTAGCTCAACAGAAGGTAAGGACCAACTTATTGCAAGAATGTTGTCTTTTGCGAGTTTGCGCCGGCGCTGGCGATACACATTGCCAATGCCTTTGCCTTTGCCTGGAGAGGAGTGGGCGCGGAAGATGGGTTTGAAAGTGGTGGGCATTTCCAGGGAACCTGGTTGCTAAGCTTCGATTGGCAGTCGCTCGTTGTCAAGTCTTTATTTGCTTGTAGCAGTTGAGGCAAGGAATTCAGATTCCAGTAGTGGAGAAGGGTAATGGAGGACTCAGGTCTAGAAGGAGGAGGTGAAGGTGATGATAGCTAAGTGAATGGCAGGTGGCAATCTAAAGACAAGGCATAGCAAACAGGGTTTGTGTATTGAGGACATGGTGAGTGTTGAGGTTGTGTTGTGTGTTGTGTGTGTGTTGTGTGTTGTGTACTGTGTGTGTTGTGTCCTGTATATGATATGTATGTTGTAGAGATTCTATTGATAGCTGCTGCAGCTAGTCAGCGTGATCTAACATGCTGGGTATGAGGCCAGCGTTGATGGCCAGATCTTGAATTAGACATTATGTGGTATCTGTGTCATGATTGGCCCTAATATCTAGGTCATTTAAGTGCAAATGCATACTTCATATCTCGTCCTGTGGTGGATATCACCTCCAACTACTTTGGAGGCTCACTAGCAGGTGTGGTCTCAGTGGTCTCACTGATGAAGGTTGCTTCCATGAATAGTTGGCCAGGTTCCTCAACATCACCCACCTTTAGCTTGAAATGTTCTTTGGTGGAGAACTGTAAGAGGTTAGCAGACTGGAGAGACATACAAGTCAGGATCTAAGTTAAGTCACCTGATAGATGAAGGGTCTTGCTCCTGAGACGCCACCAACGATGGACTTGATGAAGCCTGGAATATGGCTGAGAACATCCACTCGGTCTGTGCGTTGGGGCAGATCGCCTTCGATCGAGGCCGAGAAAGGCTTGCCATCGGTGCCGGTGCCATTCCACTCAAACAACACACGTTTAGGTTCAGGCCAAGAGCATTCCAGATCAGGCTTGGACTCGACATGTTTGGCTGTTGTGGGTCCGGCATATAGCAGCTCGCCTTGCTTGGAAATACTGCCGATGCTCACAGTGGTGTTGCCGTATGATGGCGGGGTTGTGAACTCCATCAAAACAGCTGAGTATGTTGGTGAGGCGAAGTCAACAAAATTCCACCTAGCCGCAGCATGATGTGGCTTCATGCCTTGTAGGGCTTTGATATACAGGGCCTGACCCTTCAGATTGTACTCCTTGGCTTCTGTTTTGTCCTTGGCTTCTATTCTGATCACACCAGTGACAGAACATCTAGGCCAGAAGGAATGAAAGATGCTGCCCCACGGTTGCTTGGGATCGGTGCCGAAGTAGCTGGTGCCGTCTTTGCCCGCCTGGAAGCCTGGCGCTTCTCGTTTGACAGTCAGGTTGACAAGGCAGCTGTCGTTGACAGCGGACTTGAGGGTGTACGAGTCGCCAGAGGCAGAGAGTTCGAGAGCAAGATTGTCGGCGAAAAAACCGGTTTTTTCCTCATCAAAGCCGAAGTTGGTCAGAGGGTCGGAGCACCAGAGGTGTTGGCCGGGGCCAAAATGGTCGAAGATCTTGGTATTGAACTGAGCGGTCGTGTGAACGCCGCTAGGACGGATATCAGCGCGAGAACGGGGAGGACACAAGGGTAAGAGCAGGAAGGACGGATGGGGGAAGCGCTCACGCTACACTGGAGTAGATGATTTGGGCCAGGGCGGTGTGACCATCGTCAGTCATAAAGTAGAAGATGGCAGTCTCGACATTAGTACCGCCTACATCACGCCATCTGAGGTCGCTGGTCGTGAGTTCAGTGTATTGCGGGGTCTGCTGAGTGACTGGTTGGATGGCAGAGGCACCATATTCAGGCTCCTGGGTACCGGCGACATTGGCTAGCCTGAGGGGCTGAGATTAGCCAGAGTGCTTTAGGAGGAAAGAAACAGCTCATACTGCTGCTTGAACCAATTCATCTTGTCATCTAGAGGAATGGATTAAATTGAGGGAAATGTAGTTGCATAAAGTACTGGGGTGAGTCGGGCAGAGGACGTTGAACTGCAAGCATTACCACCAGTTTGGGCAGTCGCAGTGTTGGTCTCACCTGCCGTGGAGCGCGCAGCCACCTATACTAAGCCGATTTGGGTGTTAGGGTTAACTTAATCCTGTCATGTACGAGCTTGTGCCTGGAGAATTTATGAATCCCTTCCAAGTCGTTCTCATAAATCGAAACAATCTACCTCTGATTCAAGATGGCAAAGAAAATGCCAGCACGAGACCAGATGGTCAAGCTCATTGTTGGAGCTGGCCAGGCGAGTCCCAGCCCGCCCGTGGGTCCAGCACTGGGCAGTAAAGGAGTGAAGAGCATGGACTTTTGCAAGGTCAGTCAGCGGATTCAGCCTGTCTCAATCAGGCTTGGTGGATGCTGGAGGTCGACGTGATGGCTGATGATTGTGACTAGGAATTCAACGCTCGAACAGCTCACATCGCGGTGGGCACGCCGATACCAGCGCGAGTAACCGTCCGACCGGACCGATCATTCTCGTTTGAAATCCGCACACCGACCACATCGTGGCTGCTGCTTCAGTCAGCGGGAGTTAAGGAAATCAAGAACAAGATCCGAGGGGCAGGAAAGCCGGGCAAGCAAACAATCGGCTCCGTGACATTGAAACACGTTTACGAAATTGCCAAAATCAAGCAGAGCGAGACAAGATTGTCTGGCCTGACGCTGCAGGGTCTCTGCAAATCGGTCATTGCGTCAGCAAAATCGATGGGCATTGAAGTGGTGCCGTGAACAGGTTGATTTTGCACACGCGTGACACGGTTGAGCGCGGATCGAAATGGCAATGGCAACAACAAATACAAATACAACGACAATGACAAATGACATCGATCCACTAGGACTATCGTTGGCCAGCAAAGACGGGCGATCCGATGAGAATCAGCGCCCGCTGATGTCTACTAAACGGATCCCAAAACTAGGGAAAAGCATTATCCCTAGAGAGAATGCGGCGGCGTCAAATGCATGTTTGGCCAACAAAGGACATCAGCTTGAGCCAGCCACTTGAAGCTGGCCCAAGGCACCTTATGATGTTCACGCCTAGCTGAGCACCAAAGGGAGGCGGACAGGATGTGTATATAGGTGATGTATACCTGATATGTATAATTATGGTTCTGTTCAATCAAGTGTTTTATGTAACGTTTTCCGCCTGTCTTGACTCTGGTTGCCGCCGTCTGCGGTCGGGTTGTTTACGCGCCACAATTTACGCTCCCACGAAGTTTCTCCGGTCGGATAGAGCGGCATGGGGTTGCCCCTCGTGGGGTAGATTAGAGTTTGAGTGACTCTCAACACTGTCCCTACCATTGTGACCACCAGGAACTTGGGAGAGACGAAGCAAGACTGCCGGTCATGGGAAAAAAGTCCCGTGGATCGATTGCCCCTCATCAGTTCGCTGTATCCTTGGCGTACGGGTAATTTCCAGTATTTGGATTAACCCCACCATCTCGTTAAAATCTTGTTGATCCCCCCGCGCGTCCGTTTGGTATCCTCGCGATATAATTGGTTTTTGAGAAGTTCTCATTCGATTGACAAGTTCCCGTCAAGACTGATTTCAGATATGCACGTATCGTATCGCGTTGTAATGCTGGAAGATGCGATAGTAGCGATAGTGGTCAGCCGACTGAACCTTTGTTTCTGGGGTGTTTTTTTCCTCTGACACAGGTGGGGAAGTCCACGTAGACAGCAAGGGCACACATACTGACGATAATTCTTCAATCTGTCTACATACATCACAATCTACAAGAAATGTTCTGGGAGACAGTCTAGCAATTTCAGCACAGCTGCTTAATAGAGGATTGCAGGCATGCTCTGGCAGCGTTATGAGTATGCCCAAGTCTGCTCTGCATATCGACTAGCTTGCTCACTTTGTCCATCTCGCACCTTTCGCAGACTTTTCAATTCCAAAGGCGTAAAGTATAAACGGGCGGAATAATCCGGATTTACAGTGTATATCCTCCAGCGTATTCTTGTATTTTACGACATTGCTCGCCATAATTAATCACGACCTTGAGTCAACTTGCAGCCACCGCCACCGCCACCTGCCATTCATTCAACCCAAGGTGTTGTTGCTCAAAAGTCATCCAGAGTCGGGCGAGAGCGCTCACCAGACAGGCCACACCCACCGGGTGTGTTCTCGTTGGGCTCGATCTTGCACGACGATATGACGACGTCCAAGCTCTCGTCAGTAGCCTTTGCTGGCGACGACGTGGAGGGCACAAAGGAAAATGGTAGGCAATCCCCGCCTCTAAGTGGGCAAGGCAGGCCAACAGAGTGTGGTGGCAGGCTTGACCTGACCAGCGTTCTCTTTCCCCTCCTTCCTGGTCTGATGCTGACGCTGTGGCACGGAAGAGGACGCAGGACCCAATACAACACCTCTTGGTGGCGACAAGGCCTCCAGGGTGCGATTCAATCCGGACGAGACGGCCGGTGGCTTGATCGAGAAGGACGCAGCCAACGGGGGAACGGATAACAATGTACCCGCGCGGCCAGAGGATCTTTCACCAGAAGCGCGCGAGCAAATCAAACATCTGGCTATGTCACTGCAAAAGTCGAGGCTTCAGGAGAGCAGATTGGCTAATTTTGCATATGAGCCTGTGTCGATGCCGCCGTCCCGAGTAGGTGACCATGAAGGAGGGGCTGGTGCTCTCCCTCCGTCCATCTGCGAGAGAGAGAGAGAGAGAGAGAGAGAAAGACTCAGACTGACTGCGTTGCAGGTCGTATCGAGGGATGGCGAGTCATCACTGCCAGGGACTCCACCCAGCGTGGTAGGCGCGAGCCAGCAGCAGCACCCTGCCATCTCGTCCTCGGTCCATTCGCCGCCTCTGACCCCTGCTGGATCGACAGACGCAAAGGTACAGCAGATCCCAGCTCCTCGCGGCTCCCCGGCCGCTATTACCCCTCAGACATCCCCTCCCTTCGACGTCCAGGCCAGAGTGCTGTCTCAGTCCATCTCTCCCGGACAAGTTATCTCGAGGCCAGGGTCTCGCGATGCGCAAGTTTCCACCACGCCGGCGTCAGTTTCTGATCAGTTACAGAAGGACACCAAGCCGCCGAGATTTGAAATTGGGCCGGCCGAGTCGGCCAGTCCGCAAAGCGATAGCCCTGTGCGATCACCCGCTTCCGGCTCGCGGCCATCATCTCCAGCACCGTCGAAAGCTTCCCTATCCGAGCATCGGCATTTTGGCAGCACTGGCAAAGGCTCGCTGGCTCCCGCCATCGCTGCCGCGGCCGAAAGACTCCCCCAAAGGCCTGGCAGTAGTGACAATCTCCTGCGGGAGAAACGAGGGCCGATATTTGGCGCCAAGAAGGAGCCAGCTCCTCCTGTACAGATCGATCATGGCGAGCTGGACGGCAAACGGGCCGGGTCCATGTCAGAGTTAAAGCGGTTCTTCCGTTTGGGTCATCACCGAGATAAACACAAGAACAGCAGTTCATCGGCCAAGGAGTCAAAACGAGCACAGGTGGCCAAGTCGGGCTTGTCGGGCACACAAACGCCACCAGCGGCCCAGCCGTCGCCGCAGACAGTGCCGTTTAACGACGAGCATAGCTTGGAGGCCAAGTATGGCAAGTTCGGCAAGGTACTTGGCTCAGGTGCCGGTGGCTCGGTACGGCTGTTGAAGAGGAGCAGCGACGGAGTCACGTTCGCAGTCAAGCAATTCCGCGACAGACACAGCTGGGAGAGCGAGAAGGACTATTCTAAGAAGGTAACGGCGGAATTCTGTATTGGGTCGACGCTCCACCACGGCAACATCATCGAGACCATGGATATCATCCAGGAAAACAACCGCTGGTACGAAGTGATGGAGTACGCGCCCTACGACCTGTTTGCCATTGTTATGACAGGCAAGATGTCGCGCGAGGAGATTGCCTGCTCCTTCCTGCAGATCGTCAACGGAGTCAGCTACTTACACAGCATGGGCCTTGCCCACCGAGACCTGAAGCTGGACAATGTAGTGGTGTCAGAGCGCGGCATCATGAAGATCATTGACTTTGGCAGTGCCACCGTCTTCCGTTATCCCTTTGAGGACGACATCGTGCTTGCGTCGGGTAGGTCGGCACCTGCTTGATAAGACAGTCTTTTTGCTAACGTGGCCGCGCAGGTATCGTCGGTTCCGACCCGTATCTTGCACCAGAGGTGTACGAGGAGCGCAAGTATGACCCGACCGCGACCGACATCTGGTCGCTAGCCATCATATTCTGCTGTATGAGCCTGCGTCGCTTCCCCTGGAAACAGCCACGCGTCATCGACAATTCATACAAGCTCTTCGTGGCTCCCCCAACTCCAGGCACGCCAGTTCCAGACTCGCACCCACGGCGAGCGTCGGAGAATCCGCCAGCGGTGCCCAGCAGTGAGGACAGCCGGCGCCGATCAGAACCGGACACGGGCAACAGTCACAGTCACAGTCACGGCCACGGCCACGTTCATCTCCCTCATCATCACCATCACCATCATCACTCTGAGGACAGTGAGCGGTCGGCGACGGGCGAGAAGCAAGAGGTGATCAAAGGTCCATGGCGATTGCTACGGATCCTGCCTCGTGAAAGCCGCCACATCATCGGCCGCATGCTAAAGATCGATCCGCTAGAGCGAGCACGAATGGAAGAGGTGTTGGAAGACGACTGGGTGCTGTCGGCCGAGGTGTGTTCGCAGGACATGAACGGCCAGGTCCACCGGGCGACCAACCACACGCACACGCTGGAGCCGGGGACAGGCCAGGGGCCACCAGCAAAGGCATGATGCGAGCGTGACCATTGTGGCCACCGACTTGGCTAACGGCGAGCGCGTGCCAAAGTCGGCGACCGAAAAGCAAGTGATCTGTTGTTTGGCGTCTGTTTCTGGGCCCGGTGTCTGCAATAGACTGGACTGGTGCTCGCATTTGGGAGTGGCATGAGTGACTCTTGACAGTTTGGCACGATGAGACGTGTAGATAGATCGCGTTGGCGTAGAATTTGTGTGAGCGATTGAATGGCGATGCGAGTCAGAAGTAAAACTGTAAGCAAAGAGCAGTATAGTATAGTAAAGAATAAGCAACTGGTGCCTACGATAACGGTCAGCGAGCATAATGATACTGTAGTGATTCTGCGATTAGTCCGACTGACTTGTACTGGCAGAAAGAATACAGAAGACTACAGAAGACTACAGAATACGACGGCATCCTTCTGACCATCCAGAGCCTACAGAGCCTACAGAGCCGCCCTACAGAGCCCTACAGAGCCCTACAGAATTCCTGCCCATCCTTCGGCTGTCCGACCCATGTAAAGCACTGCCAACAAGTCGTGCCACCCCTCCCTCCCTCTCTCTCCCGACTCCCCCGAGCTGGCTCAGTGAGGCCAGCTGCCTTCGATGACTGCTCTGCCTGGCCTGCCTGTGGACTGAGCGAAATCCCGCAGATGGCCAGGAAGAAAGGCCAGAGAATCAGCTATGGTAACCTGTTCCTTGGCCTGCGTTCCTTTTTGCCGCCAGCCGCAGCTGACACAGCAGTGTAGTCCTCCCTCTAGCAAGCTCGCCAGGTGGCCACCGGCTGGGCGTCAATGGCCTGGCCTTCGACCACCAGAACTCCATCCTGTACGCCTATCCCGAGCCTATTCCGCCCACTTCTTACCTACCCACTTGCCCACATCCACCACGCCCGCACAAGCCCACTACAGACAGGCCCGACCACTGAACAGCTCACAGATACACTGGTGGCCGTGATGGCGTGATCTGTGCTTGGGACGTCGACATCGACGCACAGCAAGCACAGCCGGTGGATAGCACCAGGAGCAACAACGATGGCAGCACGAGGAGGAGGAGCAGCAGCAACAGCGACAGCACTGGCCGCCAGCAGACCAGGACTACAGCCTCGTTCCGCAGGCAAGTGCAGGCTCACACTCACTGGGTCAACGACATTGTCTCAGTCAGCAACAACCAGGGCCTGGTGTCCTGTTCCTCCGACGGCACAGTGAAGCTGTGGCGCCCATTCAGCCAGGACAGCACGGCACCCTCCACCATTGGCTCCCATAGCGACTTCATCAAGTGCCTGGCTACCCCAGACGCTGGATCCAGCTGGGTTGCTTCAGGCGGCCTCGACCACCGCATCTGCCTGTGGGACCTCAACGGCGGCGGCAAGACTCTGGAGATCAATGTTGGGCGGGATTACAATGTCACCAAGGGCTCCATCTACACCCTCCAGGCTACTGGGCCTCTTCTGGCCAGCGGTGGTCCTGAGGGCGTGGTCCGGCTGTGGGACGCAAATTCAGGCAAGAGCATCACCAAGTTTGTCGGCCATACTGACAACGTGCGGGACATCCTGATCAGCCATGACCAGGACACTGTGCTGTCTGCATCGTCTGACCAGACCATCAAGGTCTGGTCTGTCACCGCCGGCCGCTGCCTGCACACGTTGACCATGCACAATGACAGTGTTTGGTGCATGTACTCCGACGACCCTAACTTGGCCGTCTTCTACTCTGGCGACAAGTCCGGTCTCGTGGCCAAGACGGACACTAGACACGCGACTGAGATCGAAGAAGGTGTGTCGGTGGCGTTGTGCCAGGACAATCATGGCATTGCCAAGATCGTCACCGCCGGCACCTCTATCTGGACCGCGACATCTAGTTCGAGCGTGAATAGGTGGGACGATGTCGATACCACCCTTGATATCGAGACACCTCCGGACACGCCCCGCGACGAGCGGAGTCCGAGTGTGCTCAGTAACCATCTTCATGATCACCACGAGGCTCTGGAAACGCCCGTGCAGACCAACGGGCTGAAGCCGGCTCGGATACCACAGAGCGCACTTCTGCTCCTAGCCAGCACCGCCATACACCCTGGAGGAAGGAGGAGCAGCTCGCGACTGGCCACAGTGTCCCTAACCAATCTGCGCAAGGCGTCCGAGGCGATCATTGCCCAGAGCTTGCACATCATTCTTCCATTGAGGCCCCAACCGGCTGAGACGATCCACGGCCAACACGGACTCATCAAGCACCACATGCTCAATGACCGCAAGCGGATTTTGACCCTCGATACCGCTGGAGAGGTCGTGCTGTGGGACCTGCTCGAGTGCGTGCCTATCAAGTCCTTCGGCCGCAGACATCTAGACGAAGTCGTGCCCGAAGTCAACACCACCGATAGCGTGGCCAACTGGTGTGCGGTCGATACAAAGACTGGCACCATCACCGTCCAGCTGCAGGAGAACTACTGTTTCGATGCTGAGCTGTACGCCGACCAGATCGACATGCCTGAGAAGCTGGAATTTCGCACTGACCAGCGAATCAATCTCGGCAAGTGGGTTCTGCGCAATCTGTTTGCCTCTCTGCTCGACGAGGAGATCGAGAGAGACAAGGTCTACCGCGAGGATTTGCAACAAAGGCCCAATCCTCCATCAACTAGCCTACGCGCTAATGCGCCGGCGTCCATCGAGCTGCCAGACCCGCGTGTGCACCTACCAGAATCATACACAGATGCTGAACCGACGCCAAAGCCTGCTGATAGACCACCCAGTACTCTCCAGATTGCTGGTCTGCACATTGGAGCTGTGAGCCCGGGCCGCCCTGTCACAACCAGTCTAACTTCAGATCCGTCCTCGCTTGGGTCGGCCACAGCTCGCTCACGCACGAGTCTGGCCTCAAGCTCGGCCGAGGCTGCGTCCGATTACTTCTCTGCTAAACAGTCCAAGGACGAGTCGGGGTCTGCATCCGATGACAAGGAATACAAGGCGGCGGCAGCGGCGGCGACCCCAGGTGGCACAATATCCACACCTGTCCCCACGTCACCGACCGAGGAGAAAAAGAAGAGCGGTCTGTTCGGTATGAAGTTTCCCATGGGCTTTCCTAAGAAGGCGGCCCGTCATTCCATCGAAGCCAAGCCTGAAGTCAAGCCTGAAGAACTCATCTCCGACTCGGCATCGAGCAGGTCCTCATGCAAGGAGGACAAGGTGACGATTGAAGACAATTTCTACACTGTCGTCCAGCGCATCCGCGCCGAGTATGATGAGCACTATGCTACCAAGCCTGACCAGCCACTGCTCTCTGCCATAACCCCCAGTCTATCCATTGAGACACCTGTTTTGCACCCGCCACCCCATACCCTGGTCATCATTCAGGAGGACGATCCCGCTTCTGGAGGCCTGCTCGATCAGTACAGAGGTGAAATCAGCCAGCTAGGCAAAGAAGCCGACATCTTGGAGAAGATTGCACCAACCTGGCTGGCCGAGCTTCTTTTAAAAGTACCTCCTACCTCCTCTTACCCTGCGATTTCTATTTCACTAACACTTTGCAGAACCAAATCCCACTCAAGGATACAGTCAAAGTATCCTTCATCCTCCTTCCTTTCGAGAACTCCCTGCCCTCAATTGCCTCAGTCGATGGCAATGCCCGACTCAATGCCAATCGCATGCTGCGAGCCAAAAAGATTCTCGCCTATGTCGCCGAGCGAATCGAAGCCCCGCCCTCGACTACTACTATTATTAATACCAACAGCACCAACAACAACGACAACAATAACGCCACCGATACAGATGCCGATCCCAATACCAATACCAATACCAACCCTTCACACGCACCGACAGACCCAGCCTCTGAACTCAAACCCGAAGACTACCTCGAACTGTACTGCCAGGGCCAGAAAGTCGATCCCAACATGACTCTGGCCACGCTGAGAGCGCACGTCTGGAGGACGGCCGGTGATGTCGTCTTGTATTATAAGAGCAATGGCAAAAAGTCCCTCACCCTGCCCCACCCAGCGGATGTGCCGACTCTTGAGGAGAGCGGCGAGACAACCGGTGTGGGAAGATAGGCTGGAGGGAAAAAAGAAAAGGAAAAAAAGGGGGGGAGGGAGGGGGGAAGGGGAAAAAAATTATTTCACTTTGGGCCGTAGATCGGTCATTGATATCGTTTCGCTGGGGGCGCAAGTGCATGAATACGCAGCTTAACGGACCCTTCGTTATGAATCCATGAGGGAAGCACAGAATCAGAAAAATACAGTACAGTTTGTTATTGTTCTTTGCTTCTTCTTCTCTTTTTTTTCCTTCTTTGTTTGAAGACTTCAGTCAGGCAAAACAGATTGAACGAACGTGATCATAAGAAAAAACACTTCTCCGACCCAGACTTTAGAGGCGAGCAAGACCGATGATCTCGCCAGGCGCGTGATATGCCGGGACTTTCATGTTCAAGGCCTCTCCGCGATAGCCCAGGTCCTCGGCAGCAAGGACGGCGCATTTCTCGCCGATGAGCAGGGCGGTCTGGACGAGTTAGTATTAATAGTAATTAATAGTTCAAATTATGTGGGGGGATATATATAAAAATTCCACTTACTGAAAAGGTGTTGCAGCCGACGTTGTCTGGGCAGATACTAAGGTCGGCGACCTTCAAGTTCTGGACGCCGTGCACGTTGAGTCTCTCGTCCAGGACGCCGTGCTCGACGATGCTGTTGCCGTGGCGCGGGGCCATGCTGCATGTGCCGAGCGAGTGCCAGGTGGTTTCGACGTGGCGCTGGACCCATTTCTCAATGTGGGCAACTGTTTGAAATTGTATGATTAGCATGGGGGGTTTGGTTCGATTCGGTTCGGTTGGGTGGGTGGGTGGGGAGAGGTGGTGGTGTGTGCTTCTTGAGACTTGGTGGTACTACTACTTACTGTCCTCCTTGCTGTACTTGATCTTCTTGGAGCGGTCCTCCTGCCGGTTGGAATTGAGCCAGTTGGAGTCAACGGGCTCGCCGGGCTCGAGGGCGGAGGTCCAGGTGCCGTGGACGATGTTGGCAGTCAGGTGGTTGGGCCCACCATAGGCATTGCGCGTGGCGACGTCGAGATCGCGCGCGCGCGCAGGCGAGTCGAATTTGAAGTGCGGGTGCATCGCTGTGACCTCGCCGGCGTAGGCCTTCATGCGCCGAGCAGTCTCGCGAGATTGGATGTAGCCCCATACCATGGGTGCCATGTCACGCGGGTCACTCATGAAGCCTGCATCGAAGTCCGGCGCTGCGTATGGGTCTGGCGAGGTAATATGGGTGTGGCCACGAGAGAATGGATACTCCAAGAAGTGGAACATGGTGAAGAACTTGCCCGGCGGCATGTCCAGGTGGTCGCCAAACCAGCCTGCAATAACCGAGTAGTGCATCACCGGCTTGTCTGGCTTGTTCTTGAAATAGCTCTCCCATCCACTTGGGCTGAAATCGGGTGTCGGCCAGGTCTTCATCTCGTCGAGCTCCTCCTGGGTTGGGCGAGACTTGACACCGGCCTCAATGCCGTTGGTGGCTAATGGACCAGTGCCCTTGGTGTTCCATTCCTCAAACACAGCTTTCTGAACTTCTGGCACTCCTCGCACAAAGTCATCGAACGACTCCGTCTCCGGGGTTGCTCGATAGGTGGAGAAGGTGAGGTAGTGGTCCTGGAAGTTCCGACCGACACCTGGCAGATCGACGATTGGTTGGACACCTGCCTTCCTGAGCTTCTCTGGGTCACCAATACCAGATCGCTGGAGGACAAGGGGTGAGCTCAGAGTGCCACAGCTGAGGATGACGAGCTTGCGGGCTCTGAAGAAACGGCGTGGGGGGTCGCGCCCACCAACTGGCTTGGTTGGGACAGTGAGGACACCGATTGCCTTGCCGTTCTCGATGACAACTCTGTCCACCTTGGTGTTGACCTGCAGGTGCAGGTTCTGGTGCTTCTCACGCGTAGAGTGGATGTAGGCATGTGCAGCATCAGATCGCCGGCCAGTGTCACGATTAATCCACTTCAGCCAATGCTCAGCACCGTGGCCAGTCTTGAGATCCTGGAGATCATCCGTGACAGGGAAGCCCAAGCTCTCAGCAGACCGGAGGAAGTCTTGCATGATAGGGTAGGTGTAGTTGCCATAGGAGACCTTGATAGGACCATCAAAGCCATGGATGTCTCTGTTGTTGCATGCGCGCTGATAGGTCTCATGCTTCCTCATCAAGGGAATCAGCTCCTGAGTGGTCCAGCCTTTGGCCTGGAAGTCATCATAATCCGAGGCTGACGCACGCGTGTACATCATAAAGTTGATCGAGCTCCCACCGCCCAAGACATGGGCTGCGGGCACGATTGCCTGACGACCATCCAGATGTTCAGAAGGACGGGAGCTATAGAAGGTGGCTGTCTTGGAATCCAGCTTCATATTCCTTGGATAGATGCCCGGGCGGTAGACCCATGGGTTATTGAGGTTGCTTTCTCCAGCCTCGATGAGGAGCACACTGAGGTTGTCATGGTCCAGGTTGGCAAGACGGCCAGCAACAACACATCCCGCGCTGCCGCCTCCACACACAATGATATCCACTTCGTCTGGGACAGTCATGATTGCTCAGATCGAAAGAACAAAGTTAGAGAATCAGAGGAGTGCACTTGCTCGACCAGGAGCAGGCTGAGGAAGAAGAACAGGAAGACCAGAGATCAAAACCGTCCCAGTTATAAGTGTTGGGATACGAATGTCCCCCGCTTCTCGGCAGAAGGGAGGGAGGGGGCACGGCAGATTGTGAAGTTGAGGAGGGCTGTGATCTTTGACATCTCTGGTAGGGTGATCATCTCTAATGCAGCGTCGATACCTCCCTGATTTGCTTGGAATGAGGGGTCTCACCTTGCGGATAACAGGTATGTCGACGTCAAGATGCATGGTAGCGAGAGCATTGTATTTTTGACTCGACGTATACGGACAAGACGGCATTGATACCACCACACTGCTGCCAGATCCGTGGATGGCTTGGCCTCCAGGCCTCGAGTGGCATGACCAACGATCCCCGCAGCTCAGCGTTTCCTTGTCCGCATCATTTCTTGGAGATAGTTAGCTTCAGGGAGTACTAGAAAGAAGGCGAGCTTCAGGAAGCAACGGATGGTGTGTTGGTCGACTGCAGCAAACTGAGCACTTGGGGGGTATAGGGAGCCCCAGCACCTTGCCTGGGTTCATATTCAGAGGGTAAAGCAACGGCAAGGATATTGTACTGCAAGAACACACTGTGAAACTGGTCAGTGATGCATGCCAATGCGGACAGCATCGTTCAGTGCATATGTACAGACTGACTAAAAAGTCACCGCACAGATGTTGGTCGTTAATTTCCTTGGCACTGTTAGTGAGGTTGCACTAACCTGGTTTAGACTAGCGGCGGGTATATTCGGTCCGGACCCACTTGTCTAACCGTGAGTGAAACAATCTGGGGAAGTTGGCGACCACCAGCATGGCTCGGGAATCGAGGTGGATGTGAAGTGCCGAACTTAATCTGCTGCTGATGAGGCCCATCTCGCCCATGTATAGACAACAACATCAGACTACCAAGCAGAAGGTATGATGTGGCCTTCTCGCTAGAGCAATGCAGTGTTGCATCTGCCTCGATTAGTAATAATGACCCCCCTCAAACCAGGCGCGCTGTCAGTCCTTGCTCAGGCGGCTCAAGAGGAATTCGCCGACAGGGGTTCCCCGCAGTATTCCATGTTTTGCAGCTACCCGTGCTCACGTTAGACCTAGCGTCCTACTAGGTGGTTCGAAGAGACTGCATTTGGAGTTGAGTGACGCTCCCAAGCCACGTGATTCTCCAGAACAATCGAGCAGAAGCAAATACCAGATGCAAAGCCGGGTGATAGTGGGGATAGGGTGAAACATATCTCTTGGAGACGGCACGGGCTCGGTCAAGATCATTCCGCGGCGCGGGATGTGTAGCCCAGCAGCTCCCATTGGAGACGAAGCGTGGACTGGTTATCTCGATCGTATTATAGATGTAACTCCATATTGAGCACCCCTTCTCCCGCCTTAATTCCCTTTTCAAACAAGTCACAGTTTGGTGTCACCCTTCTTCTTTTGGGCCACTATTTCATCCGATCCTCCTCCAACTGTTTCCCTGGTACCTCCTTCATCCTTGGCCATCAAGTTCAAATATCCAGTCCTTATCGGTTCGGGTATGCCACCCTTCAGCGGCCTCCCAAGCTCACCATTCCTCTGATCAACCCAGATATGCGTGCTGCCACCAACCACGCGAACTGTGTCTTCTCCTGCACGGAAAATGCCAACTTCATAAGTCACACTCGTCCTGCCCAGCTTCACAACTCGAAGCCCCACATCTGCAACATCAGGGTAGTGCAGGCTGCCAAAGTAGTCGCAGTAGGTGTTGGCAACAATGCCTGCCGCTCCCTCGTTCTTTTGGATCTTGTATCCGCACGCTTCGACCAGGTACTGGTTGACAATGGAATCGACGAACACGAGGTAGTATGGGTTGTTGACGTGCCCGAACATGTCGTTGTCTGACCACCGGAGCCGGAACGATAGGTGGTAGAAGTAGTCGCTGCGTCTTCGGCGCCGTTTTGAAGCCAGGTCCAGACCGAGCTTGGTTTCCGCCATGGTGGGTAGCTGGTTGGGTAGCTGGTTGGGTAGCTGGTTGGGTAGCTGAGTTCTTATATAGCTGAATGGATTGATTAATCTGTTTTTATGTCGTTTCCACCACAGCCTTGTTTATTAATATGAATGTTGGATCTGTCTTGGAGTCAGCTATAAGCAAAGGAGCTGACAAGCGGGCAACCTCGGCAACTTGTGTATTATTAACCCATACGGTAAATTACAGCTAATGTAACATATAACTGCCTGAATTACGACAATATTACACGGGTACAGCTCGCTGAAAGTTGACACCTTGAACAAAATCAATGCTCAAGTCCGCCAGAGTACGCATACAGACGACGGTTGCTGATCACAAATACTTAGGACAAGAGTTCATTTCGATGTTCAACAAGCCATTGGCTAAGCATTCTCTCCCATATAGCTCCAGAGTCATTGTATATATATATATTGCAGTTGATCAATCCGGTGACGACAATGGTGCAGCTTCTAGCCTCATGGAGCTCCTCTGTGTAAGTAATCGGCCCGAGGGCCGACCCGTACTCTGAGGCTGCAAAGCTCGTCCCCAGTTTTTTGATAGTGCTTGTTTGAGATTGAGTCGGGCTTGTTTATAGTCGAGCCTTGATCCGTGACTCAACCTCCTTTACGTCTCTCTTGGCCCATTCCTTCATCACCTTTCGGATGATTTTGCCCGAGGCCAACTTGGGGATTTCATCGACAAACTTGACCCCTCCGGCCAGCTTCTTGTGCTTGGCGACTCTCTTCGCCACAAAGTCTTGAACATCCTTCTCATTGACTTTGCCCTTGGCGTGAGGCTGTAGAACCACATATGCCCGAGGAATCTCTTCATCGTGGACGACAATTCCCACGGCAGCTGCGTCGGCGATGCCCTCGTGCTCGAGCAAGACGGCCTCAAGCTCTGCAGGTGCAACCTGGAGGCCATTGACCTTGATTAGCTCTTTCTTTCGATCCACAATCCAGAACTTGCCGTCTCTGTGCAGGGCTATATCGCCTGTCCAGAACCAGCCTTCAGCATCCTTGCACTCCCTCGTCACCTGCTCGTTTCTCCAGTACTCTTTCATGATTTGCGGCCCTCGAACCACCAATTCTCCCCTTGCACCTTCGCCTGTGGCCTCATTCCCATCGTCGTCTATGAGCTTGATCTGGGTGTTTGGCGTGAGTTGGCCAATGCTCCCGGAGTTGTCCTGATCGACAGTTCCTACGCTCATAGCTGGATAAAGAGTTAATATGGCTTGAATAAGGCTCCTAGCAATGTAGGTGGATCGGGCACTTACTGCCAACGCAGGTCGTCTCTGTCATTCCCCACCCCTGTCCTATCACACAGCCGAGCTTTGTGCTGAGTTCGCGCTGCAGCGTTTGGCTGAGAGGCGCTGCGCCACAGAGAATATGGTTGATACTACTCAGGTCATACTTGCTAGTCTCTGGCCGTTTTGCCAACATCACCAGAACTGGAGGGACTGCTTGAAGGCTGGTGATTTTGTACTTTTCGATATAGCTAAGGAACGGCACCAATTCAAATTTAGCCATCACATACACAGGTACCCGCAGCTTGCACACGATATTGATGGTCCACAACTGGGAGTATGCGTGATAGAGGGGCAAAAAGGCCAGCCACCGCTCGGCCGGATTGGGCTTCTGCACTGAGAATGGGCTTCCAACAAGCCGAAGATAGATAGACTGACTTGCGTTGCTGACCAGGTTATAATGCGTGATGCACGTTCCTTTCGGTAGCCCCGTCGTGCCAGAGCTAAAGTTGATCGCCGCCGTTGTCTCTGTGGATGGCTTGCCACGTAGGTCATCCCACTTCCAAGATTGAGCCTCGGAATGCGAAGGAAGTATGCTCGTCCAGTCTCTGATACCTTCTGCAGAGGGCTGGCTTTCCTCGCCAGCAAACTGGTATACTCGATCAAAGGACAGACCTGCCTCCTTTGCAGCAGCCAGACCAGTTTTGAGTAGGCTGGGATGGACAAGCAAGATGGAGGCCTCTATTGTCTTGATCTGATGTGCCACCTCATGTGCTGTGTAGCTGGGGTTGGCCCCCGTGAAGAGACGTTGCGAGCCAGCAGCAGCCAGGTAGGCCACTGGCACGTACAGATGATTCGGCGAGAACACCATAATTGCGCCTGCCTTTGGGACGCCTAGCTTGTCCAAGCCACTACCAAGTCGCTTGATCCATGAAAGCATCTGCTCGACTGAGAGGCTGTGCGACGGATTCGCAGCTTCGATCCAAAGAGGGGTGGTTGGCTGATTCTGTCCATCTCCAAATAGATAGGTGAGGATGTTGCATTGCGGAATGTCCAAGTCTGGGTACAAAGAGTTGAAAACCATCCTGGCTGATGACCTGATAACTCCTGGTGCTGGTGCTGGCCACCTGAAGGAACCGTCAACCTGGGGAAGGGGGCCATATTAATTAAGCGGGGGTGGGAAGGAGTGATGTACCCCAGAATCTTAGCCTCATTGGGTTGGCGTCCATCTCCATGCATGGGAAAGATCCAAGTTTGCTCGGCTGCCACTTCCTGTCAGCGCTTCTGACTCAAGACGCCAACTGCCACGTGACTGGTTGAGCATGATTGGTTGAGCATGATTGGTTGAAGCTGTGACATAACTCCACCTGCTTAGGTCAGATAGTTCGGTGTCTGATCTATTGACTCGTTGGTTTACAGTTCACATGTTATGTCGACTCATTACGGTTCATGTGTTATGGTTCATGTGTTCACTGCCCAGCCCCATTTTTCCATTCCCAGGACGCGTTGCACTAACATTAATTCCTGGGTCAGTGCTGATCCCGACCCCGATTCTCCCAGATTCCGGAACATTCTGGCCACGCTAACCACTTCAAGTCTAGATCAGTACCATTAATAACATTCGATCAATTTGCTGTACACTAACTTTATCACATCCGCACCATGGAGCAAAACATCGGCATCTACCCCGAACCTGTGGTCTTCGCCCCTCATTCGGGCCAGCACAAGCAGACCTTCATCATTCTCCATGGCCGCGGCGATACAGCGGGCAACTTTGGACCCCAGATCCTAGACTGGTATGTGACTGACCACCAGACTCTTCGACGGGCGTTCCCAAATGCCAAGTTTGTCTTTCCAGGGGCTGCCCTTCGCAGAGTACAGCTCAACGGTCTTGCCATCGCCTCACAGTGGTTTGATAGCGGCCATCCGGGCCGTGAACAGGGAAAGAAATATGATGACCTTCAGATTGAAGGCCTTCGAGAAAGTACCAAATATCTCCATGGCCTGATGCAAGATGCGATTGCCGAAGTGGGAGCCTCGAATCTGATTGTTGGTGGCCTAAGTCAAGGCG
This sequence comes from Chaetothyriales sp. CBS 135597, assembly GCA_003709825.1. Taxonomy (NCBI): domain Eukaryota; kingdom Fungi; phylum Ascomycota; class Eurotiomycetes; order Chaetothyriales; species Chaetothyriales sp. CBS 135597. The sequence goes on along the minus strand of QQXN01000027.1, from coordinate 141,158 downwards.
GTGCCACCACGCTGACTGCGATGATGCTCTGGGAGGGAGAACCCATTGCTTGCTGGTTTGGTCTGTGCGCTCGACTCCCCTTTCGCCCCCGCATAACTCAGGCCATAGACGAGTTGAAACGTAATAGTGGGTGGCGTGGTCTGCCAGATCTAGCGGGAGAAGATCTCTCAAAGGCCGCCAAGCTGAGATGCGCTCGGGATTGGTTATACAAAGAACTTGAAATCCCAGACTCACCTGTTCCGGGTACGTCGCGCAACGAGGGATCTAGGGGTCCTATCTTCCTAGGCCACGGTACGCTTGACCCTTTGGTTCCTCTCCATCTCGGATCGGAGTCTGCCTTACTCCTGGAGAACATAGGACTCAAGACAGATTGGCGTCAGTATGAAGGACTAGGCCATTGGTATTCGCCAGATATGTTGAAAGACCTAATAGAGTTCATATCTGCCGGCTTCTGAAATTGAAGAGCTGAGGGAAGGGAGTGGGGAGTGGGGGAGGACGACAGTTCGCCTAGACGGTCAGCCCTATGTCGGTTGCCAGGATGAGGTAGTGCCAGGGCACCGAGTTAACTCTCGAGTATTATTAATTCACGACGTGGCACCATCATTACGGTATAGAGAGGAGAGACCAATACGAGGAGGATTTTGGTAGTGTATTGTTATCGTCGAGAGCGTTGTACACCTGTCTTACACATCAAGACCCGCATAAACATCGCCCTCTACTCTTTCTTCTACACCTGCTCTACCTATACTTGGACTTCTATTTGTAGAATCGGACAGTAACTCGGCGGAGTGGCAGAATGCCGGCGGCAGCGACAGCTGAGATATAATTGCTCGAGGCTCGGACGATCACGGCATAGACACCAAAGGAGAAATTTTTATTCGTGGCATAAACTGCAACTTTAACACTCTCCCTGGAATTTGAATTTGGAGATCGTTGTCTGAGGGCCAACTCAGTTGGCAGCGATAAACGCGTCTGTCGTATCAAGGATTGGCATGCGGCTTGACGCGACGATTGGCCAATCATTGGTGGGGCCCCCGTCCTTAACCGCTGTCGCCCAGTTTGATACCCGTGGCAGCGTGTAACTCTTCGACTCGATGCTCCTGGCGACAAAGCACAGCGTTGATTAATCACAGATCTTCTCCCTTCCCTTCTCCGTCGGTCCCTCGTCCTCTACCCTCGATATGGACTTTTCCTCCGGCGAACAGAGCTCCCAAGACCCGACATACCAACCGCAGGTTGTCAATGAGCCAGACTCGGCTTCGAACTCGCATGGACAGAGCTCGGCTGCAAATTCTCCCAGGGAAGTCGACTCAGGCTCAAGATATAATTCGCCCAGTGTCCAGTACCAGCAGCAGCCGCATTCGAGGCCAGGGTCGGGGATGGACGGCCCGCAGCAAACACAGTACCAAGACGGCCGACAGTCTCAACAACAACAGCAGCAGCAGCAACAACAGCCGGCCAAGAGCAGCGTTGTGATCAAGGTGGGAATGGTTGGTGACGCCCAGATTGGCAAGACGAGCCTGATGGTTAAATACGTCGAGGGCAGTTGGGATGAAGATTATATTCAGACACTGGGTGAGGCCGCTCCCAATCTCCCCGCTCAAAAAGGCCCGTAATATCAGGACGAGGAGCACAGGCTGATAGAGTAAACACAGGAGTCAACTTTATGGAAAAGACAATCTCCATCCGCAACACCGAGATCACGTTTTCAATATGGGATTTGGGTGGGCAGCGAGAGTTTGTCAACATGCTCCCGCTGGTGTGCAACGACGCCGTTGCCATCCTCTTCATGTTCGATCTTACGCGAAAGTCGACGCTGAACAGCATCAAGGAGTGGTATCGGCAAGGTCGAGGCTTCAACAAGACCGCCATCCCCTTTCTAATTGGCACCAAATACGACCATTTTGTCAATTTCCCGCGAGAGGACCAAGAAGAGATCAGCAACCAAGCCAGGAGATTTGCCAAAGCCATGCGGGCAAGTCTCATTTTCAGCAGCACAAGCCACAGCATCAATGTACAGAAGGTGTGTAATCACTGACTCGGCAATGACTTGATTTATTATTACACAGGCACACAGGCAGCTACTGACACAAGAGACTAGATATTCAAGATAGTCCTGTCCAAGGCCTTTGATTTGAAATGCACCATCCCAGAGATCGAGAATGTTGGCGAGCCATTGCTCCTGTATCAGTCTGTCTAAGAGCTGCTTCGACCAGGGGAAGGGTCTGTTAGACTGCAGCGTTGCAACTACACGGCAGCGCCGAGGGTCGATTCTGATTTACGAGGTAATGCTTTTCCTGTGTTCAGACGTTGTAAACCAGGAGCAAGGGTGTTGGAGGAGAAAGATTCGGGCTGCGCAAAACAAAAAGGATACCAGATGGATGGGCTGGACTCGGTCGAGTAGCGAGCAGAGAGTCAATCTGGCTCCACGTGCTCTGTCGGTTTGTGCGTGTTGAGAGCCAATATAGGCTCATTGATAGTCTGGGAATCCAACCTTGGCGCCTACTTGACTATTGGACTATTGCAGTGCATGGGTTCTGTTCCCCCCCCCCCCCCCTCGCCGCCCCCCTAGCTGTACCTAGTAGTCTATTTTGCCTCCTTTGCCGCCTTTGCTGCCGCCTCAGCCGCCCTCACCTCAGCAGCCCTGGAGCCAATGAGAAAGTCGAGCTTGCCGATATCGACCCCATTCGCCCGGAGAATCATATACGCAGCGACAACATGGAAGTAAAAATTCGGCACCGAATAATTCGTCACAAAGCTCAGAGCCGTCCATTTCACCCCCTGGAACTCCACCTCCTTGGTGGCCGTGCCATCAAACGCCTCACGCTTCACATCCTTTTCGAGCGCAGAGATTGTTGTCGCAATCCGGCTGTGCAGCTGCTCGAATGTGGTATCGTCGGCGGCGGATAGTGATGGCGCCTCCACGCCAGCCACACGTGAGGGAACATCCGCGGCAGTCCTGCATGCGATCTTGATTTGGAACGGGAGACCAAACATGTCCGGTGCAATACGGGCTGTTAGGAACTTCGAGTCTGGCAGAGAGTTGGCAGCCAGGTGCGCTTGGGCTTTGGTGAGCAGGTGGTCCAGGTTGCGGAGATAGGTAATCATGGGCGGGATCGTAGTGTCGTAGAGGGAAAGGGTGTTGCTGCTACTGGATGCCATTGTGTTGTATTTTTATTTTTATTTTTATTCTCTCTATCAGTGGTCTGGTGGTCTGGTGGTCTGGTGGTTCTGTGCTGTTCGAAACGTCAATGACCTGAGGATGAGAGGTATTTATAACATCATAGAGACAGCAGAAGCCCGTGAACAGACCCTGACAGGCTGAACTTTGGAAGAAGCAGCCGGGGTGCCAGTGGCACGGGGCTTGTAGGGGAACGGTAATGCCCGCATTCTTGACACCACCTATCTACCATGGCTGGTGTAGGCTTTGAAATCATCATGACTAATGAGACAACTCGAGGCGGGGACGGTCGTACACCTTTACACGTGTACAATCGTGCATGCCGACATTGGAGTAAATCAACAATGAATGTGGGATCAAACTCAAAGCCGAAGTTACAAACTTGCCATGGCCATGGAGTGGCTGATACCGTGGCTTTGGTATTTTTGGTATTTTTGGTATTTTTGGTATTTTTGGTGTTTAGTGGTGTTGGATCTTGTTTGGGATCTTCTCTAACTCAATCGAGTTTAACCCAGCGACGGTGACGATCTTGGTTGCAGTAGTCGTTCCTCTGGCCATCGATGGATAGCTGACCATAGTTCAGCGAGCGTGTCATCCATCAAGGCTCGTCGTAGTTCAAAGCCTAGCCCATTGTCCATGGTTCGGCAATCCAAGCTGCTTCAGCATGTCTCTGTTCAATCAAGGATCCTCACGCGCCGCGTCGACCACTCCCACCTCGCTCTTCGGCGATGAGCCCTCTGCCACCCCCACCGCCGCTGCCACTTCCTCGAGTTCCCTGTTCGGCGATGAGTCCAATGACGCGCGATGGAGCATGCCCACGCCCAAGAAGCAAGCACGTCAGAGCATGGTTAAGAGTCTGTTGCCTGCGCACACAGTGCCAGAGAGCTATGTGGATGCCTTTGATGCAATATATGCCGTCCACAGAGTGGGCACTGGTGTCTCTCTGACTGGCATTAAGCAGGTCCTGAACAGCAGTGACCTGGACAGTGATGATCAGACGCGTATTCTCGGTTTCGTGGCGCCGAGTGGGCAAGAGAGCGACAATGGGCTGGGAAGGAGCGAGGTCAACGTGCTTCTTGCCTTGATTGGCTTGGCCCAAGAGGGCGAAGAGATCACTCTGGACGCCGTGGATGAGAGGCGGCAGCGTGAGTACATGTTCAAGTCTGACAGAGAGAGAGACACAGAGAGAGTCATTCAGGCTAACAAATGACCAGGCCTGCCCCAGCCACAGATAGCCTATATCGATCAGCTGCATTCTCAGTCTAGGAAGCAGACCAAGCCGCAGCCGCCCGATTCACCTGAAGAAGTCAAGTCTCCGCCCCAGAACACCAGCGCTCTTCGGCAGGACTCTCTTAGCGGTGACCCAACAGCCGATCCGTGGGCCCCGACGCCCGTAAAGAGTTCCCGTCCACTGTCGAGTGCCTCGTATAGCATGCAAGCCAATGAAATTGCTGAGCAAGATGTGTCCAGCACCAACGGTCTCCCCCGAACCGCAAACCCCTTCACAAGCCACGGCTCAAGTGGCGGAGGCGACTCCAACGCCTCACCCGCAGTCTCGCGCTCCTCCACAGTGGGCGATAACGCTTGGGGAGGCTATAACGGAAATTCTGGCGGATTCTCTGATCAATCTGCTCTGGGAGGAGGATTCGGAGACGATCAGGGGGCTGGCCGCCCGCCTGGGCAGTCTTCTCTTCTCTCGCAACCGCCACTAGTTGGAAGCATAAGTATACCAACAAGCGGGCCTGGCGAAGTGGTTACCGTGACGTTGTTGCCAGACAAGGAGGGTGTGTTCATGTTTCAGCACCACAACTACGAGGTCAAGACAATCCGGAGGGGAAACAGTGTGATCAGACGGTACAGCGACTTTGTCTGGCTGTTAGACTGCTTGCACAAGAGATTTCCCTTTCGACGATTACCCCTGTTGCCCCCGAAGAGGGTACAAGGTGAGAGTTCCGGGTAATGGTTGAAATGAAGTACGCGCTGACTTGGGCAGTCAATGGCTCATATGTTGCTGCTGATGCAGCTGGTTTCCTCGAGAAGCGCCGCCGAGGGCTTGTCCGCTTCACGAATGCGCTTGTACAACATCCTGTGCTCAGCCAGGAGACACTTGTCACCATGTTCCTGACAGTTCCTACGGTACGTACAGGCACTTCCACTGAGCACCGTGCGACTGACGACTAACGTAGTATCAGGAGCTCTCCGTCTGGCGGAAACAAGCAACCATTTCTGTGCAAGAAGAATTCACTGGCAAAGCATTGCCGCCAACCCTGGAAGACAGCCTTCCTCCAACCCTGCCCGAGCTCTTTGAGATTGTTCGCTCTGGGGTCAGACGAGCTTCTGAAATGTACATCAACCTGTGCGTGCTGCTCGAACGATTGGTACGACGATCCGAAGGCCTCGCCGCAGACACTCTGAAGTTTAGCCGTGGTCTGCAGCTGCTCCTTGAGGCAAGCCAAAGCACTTATGCCGTGGACACCAATGATGTGCCGCTTCTCAATGAAGGCATTGGTTCGACAGCAAAACACATGTCGGCTGCTCAAACTCTCTTGGAGGATGAAGCCCGTTCATGGGAGTCCCATGCGCTTGAGGATCTCAAGGCAATTCGCGACGCAATGGTCTCGATGCGAGATGTCTTTGACCGGCGAGATAAATACGCCAAAGACAACATTCCCCAGCTCGAGCGGCGGATCGAGAATTCGGAAAAGAAACTACAACAACTAAGGAACAAGCCGTCAGGTCAGGTCAAACCGGAGGAGATCGAGAAAGTTGCCAGGAGCATCATCTCCGACAAGGAAAGCATTGTCGCCCAGCATGCGCGAGGCGTCTTCATCAAGGAGTGTATCCGCGACGAGATTGTGACATTCCAATCAACCATCTATCAGACCAGTCGCTTTCACCAGGATTGGGCCCAAGAGAGGGTCAAGTACTCAGAGCTGCAGGCCAGCAACTGGAGGAGCCTGGTTGATGAGGTGGAGAGCATGCCGACAGGCGAATCATGAAGAGAGAGAGGACTCTTCCAAGCACTTGGATTGTGATACCCTGACGGCCTGGAAGACGGGTAATAAACAGCGTGCTAGCGTATTAGCGGGCATTTGGTGTACAATACATCGTGAGTGGTAGAATGAATAATCTGTTAATTACCGTAATCGTGTTACCATCCCTCGGGGCAGAATCAATTGGGCTAATCCATCATTCTTTTGGGGCTGGCTACCTGAATTAATTAGTGACTACTAGGCAGTTCCCAGTGGTGGCCAAACACAAAGCTGGCGCCTAAAAAGTTGCCTGTGTTCACTTAGTCATACCCCATCTTCTCTGCTCATCAACACCAACCCATATCAACACCACGTCCTTGTTTATTCCACCCACACTGCTCTGATCATCAAATGCGTCGATAGATCATCTCAGTTTGTTGATGCGACAATAATGGGAGGCGGCGATCTTATACATGATACTGATACGCCTGAGCCTGTGGAAAGAGGAATCGCGACACTTCAGGAACTTAAGTATGTCTCCATAACACCCTTCTGATCGATCCCCTGACGCCCCTTTATTCATTTTACTGACAAACTTGACTGCAGAATCGGCGTGAAGGCTTTTGTTGAGAAGGTTGGAACACCACCTCCTCCATCACGTGATGGGATCAGTATGACTGACTTGACTACAGAATGGCGAAAGACGAAAAGCAGAAATATTATCGATTAAACAGAGAAATGACAAATTAACGTTTTATGTCCACTATGTCGAATTCAACAAGCGACTGGACGAATGGATCTCAGCAGACCGCATCGACTTGTCGCAAGAGGTCGAGTGGCCTGCTCCAGAAAAACCAGAGAAGAAGAAGACGGCAGTGACCTCGAAGACTTCCACTAATAAGAATGCATCACACACCAAGCTATCCAGACCGAAGAGTGAGTCGAGGGCCGGCACAGCAACACCCGACACGCTGGGGTCAAAAGCCGGAAATGATCGTAAACGACCGCTACCATCCAAGGCCGGCGGCAAGGAGAACCGTCAGGATGGCCGCGACACACTCTCGTCGTCTCTCGACATCACCACTACCGACGCGGGCACTCCACTACCACAGGCACTGAACAATGATGACTCTGGTATCGGTAGTGCTGCGGCAACCCAAGATGTCGACATGCCCGATGCGCCGCCCACAACCATCAAGCCGGAAGACGGTGGTCGCCCGATTCTTGAGGCAGCTGATGAGATTGAGAAGCTCCGGACTGGCGGCTCCATGGTGCAGCATCACGCCCAGGTGCACCTGGTTCGCAACCTGTCGAAGATCCAAATGGGTAAACACGAAATGGAGCCGTGGTACTTCAGTCCTTACCCGCAGGAATTCTCCGACGTGGACATGGTCTACATTGACGAATTCTGCCTGTCGTATTTCTCCTCCAAGAAGGCATTTGAGCGCCACCGGAGCAAGTGCACGATGCGCCACCCGCCCGGCAACGAGATCTACCGCGACGACTTTGTCTCTTTCTTCGAAGTCGACGGGCGGCGGCAGCGCACCTGGTGCCGCAATCTGTGTCTGCTGAGCAAGCTCTTCCTCGACCACAAGACACTCTACTACGACGTCGACCCCTTTTTATTCTACTGCATGGTCACTCGCGACGACTACGGCTGCCACCTGGTCGGCTACTTCTCCAAGGAGAAGGAGAGCGCGGAGGGTTACAACGTGGCCTGCATCCTCACGCTGCCGCAGTACCAGCGCCAGGGCCTCGGCCGGCTCCTGATCGCGTTCAGCTACGAGCTCAGCCGCCGCGAGGGCAAGCTGGGCAGCCCGGAAAAGCCGCTGTCGGACCTGGGCCTGCTCAGCTACCGGCAGTACTGGAAGGAAGTCCTGGTTGACCTGCTGGCCGACCCGCAGCGCCTGCCGCCGCCGGGAAGCGCCTCGCACACGCCCACCTCCGAGGAGCTGCACCCGCGCGCCCAGCTCGGCCTCGGCCTCGGCGAGCGGCCCGTGTCGCAGTACTCGACCTCGATCGCGGAAATCGCCAGCATGACCGCCATGACGGAGAAGGACGTGCACGAGCAGCTCGATGTCCTCAAGCTCCTGCGCTACCACAAGGGCACCTGGATCATCGTCATGCGCGACGAGCTGCTCGAGTGGCAGGCCGAGCGCAAGAAGCGCGAGGAGAAGCGTGGCACTCCGCGCAGATTCATCGATCCCGCTCTGCTCAAGTGGAAAGTCCCCGTTTGGGGCCGCGAGAGCCGGACGTGGAATTGGTGATGGTGGAAGAAGAAAAGAAAAGAATAGGCAGACAGATATCTAAAATTGATACCTTTGAACCTGCGTCCTACCTTCACTCCCATGATCTATCATTCCTCATATAACAGGAGAGAGAAAAAGACAACCAACCAAATATCTAAATTATGCCTTGATCCTCGGCAGCTCAAAGTCCTTGTATGACCACTTCTCGGTGACCTTGACTTTGCGCTTCCGCGGCTGGAGAACGCGCTTCCTGGCCTCGAGCTTGCCGTTGACCAGCAGTGTTCTGAAGCGATCCGTCATCAAGTTGCCCTCCGGCTTGAGGCGCCGTAGCGAGTCCTGCAGTTCTTCCGGTAGGACAACCTCTAGCTGTTGTTCGGGAATGGTTGTCGGGCCGAGGCGGCGGCGGCGCAGCGGTGCGTCGACGGTCGTATACTGTTCCTCTTCTCCTTCTTCTCCTTCTTCCCCTCCTTCTTCTGCCTGCTCTCCCTCTGCCAGGTATTTATTCTCATTGATTTTCTGCGCCTTGATCAGCGCCATGATGGCCTGTTCCATCTGGCCCTTCTTGCGGCCCATGGCAGCCTCATGCTTAGCCAACCGCTCCTGCTCCTTCCTGCGCTCTGCCCTCTTCCGTTGCTGGGGGGTCTTCCTCCCCGGCCGCTTCTTCTTGACTCCTTGTGCGGCCGCATCATCGCCGTCCGACTCATCAAACCCTTCCCAGGCGCTTTCCATGCCCGTGTCATAGCCAGCCTCAGTGTCTGGCTGAGCAGCAATTTGATCGATCCGAGCTTGCCGTTCTGCATCAGCTTGGGCTTTTGCCCGTCGAGCTTCTTCTGCTGCCACTTCCTTCTCGCCCACGCGCTCAATCAGCGCTGCCCATGCCTCAAAGGCCGGGTTGTAGGATGTGCCTTCGTCCGGGCTGGCCACTGCTTTTGCCGGCTTGCCAGAGGCAGTCATCGGGATCGGTGCGCGGCGGATTGTTGGCGGTGCCACTTTTGCTTTGGGCTTGGGGATGTATTCGTTCTCCTCTGCTTGTGTGTTGTTTTGCAATACTACCGCCGTTGCCACGTCCAACGACGTAGAATCCGGGGTTGTTGTAGCCCACAGGTCAAATCCAGCACCACCATCGCCAACTCCACCTTGGTCGTCTGTGTCCAGCAGGTTTTGTGCGTTTATCTTCGTCCGCAGTCTCTGTATTTCCTTCTTGGCAACCCATCCCTCCTTCCGCCTCTTGCTGCTGCTGCTGCTGTCATATATTCCATCCCCCAGCACACTGGATTTTCGCTTCCGCCCGTCGACTACTGGTACTGCACTCCGCTGCGCGAGAATCTGATCCACTTTCAACGGCTTGGTCAATCTGTGCCTGCGCTGGATTTCCTCGTCGCCAGCGGTATCAGCAGTGAACAGCTGGTCGTCGCTCTGCTCGGCAACGGGCCCGCCAGTTGTGCGGATTTCTTCTCGTAATTCCTCGATCCCGGCGGTGACTTCGGATATGTCCACATTCTTGCGCCATGCTTTTTTGCCCTTGCGAGACGGCTGTGAGAGAGTGGCGGGAGCCGTGACAGAGGTCGATTGCGGTGCCATTGTCAATAAAATGTATTTTGTGGTATGGGCGGCGGCGGCGGTGGAAATGTCACTTTTTGTCGAAGAAAAAAGTGATTCCCAGAATTTTAAAGTGGGTCCGCCATACTCCCCCGGAATTCATATCCGACAAATGCTCCTGCCACAATGTCAACTTAGAAACTCATCACTTAATCGACAGTGTGAGGTAATTAATACTACAGATATAATACTATCATTTCTCCCTCCCTCTCTCTCTCAATATGCATCAGCATCGCCAAAAAAAATCCAAATATGGTGGGTATGACCTCATGGCAGTTCGACGTCATGTCCACGGCGCATACGACAACGCATTGTCGTCTTCCGAGGACTGAGCCTTCGGCGCAGCAGCAGCAAATCGCGACAGAGAGGAACCGCCTTGATCAAACTGCATGCTTTCGAAAGACTGCCGACGCATCTGATACAACGGGCTGTCCTCGCCGGCAGCATCACGCTCGAGCTCCATGCTGCGTGCGCCGAGTCTCATCGCCTCGCCGTGGTCACCAGCAGAGTCAGCCAGCGCTGCTGCAACTCCATACAGAGAGGCTAGCTCTCCCCCGACCAGTCCCTCCTGCTCATATGTCTCGATGGTGAGGTTGACGAGTTGTCGGCTTGCACTAATGTCCATCTGTGCCGCGTTCCCCACCGCCGCGGTGTTCGGTGGCCCGCTTAGACCGAGGCTATCTGAGAGCAGGGGCGTGGTAGGGGCGAAAGCCTTGGACAGCTCATCTCTGAGTCTTTGACGGCGCTTGTGGCTCCTGTGTGCCTCATCTCCACCGGCGCAGATCCCGCACTGGCACCAGAAGCCATACACCCGATGCAGCCAGTGCTGTCTCTCCTCGTGGGAGGCCAGCTCATCATGCAGATAGCTCACTGTGATCTCCTCGCCCGCTGCTATCTCCCGCAGAGCATGGATGGTAAAGCTGCCCTCGTCGACATTGCGGTTGAAGTTCCCCTGTGCGTTTGGAATGCACGAATGGTTCAGCCGTGCTATTGTGGGAAACACCCCTCGGGCAGCACTAGTCTTGGTCGCGGTGTTGATGGTGTTGGTCCCGTCGTCTCGATGTGGTGGTGACAGCGACAGAGCAAAATTGTTGTTGTAGAAACAGGCTAGGATGTCTCTCCTTTGCTGGATGCTTCTTCGCCCTTTCTTCGACAACGGCAGCTGTGCAGACTGGAACAGTGCATCCACCAGGTTCCAGAGCGATTCTCTCTTGGCTTTGTTGACTGACAGCCCAAGCAGAGTGTCGAGTTCTGCCTTGGATAACCTGCTCGCCGCCGCCAAAATGTTGATTTCCTTTTGATCAACCAGAAGCAACGGCCGTTCCGACAGTATGCGGCTTCCCCGAGCAATCCGCTGCCTGGCAAATATGCCGAAGCCTTTAATACCCGCTTGACGAACTTCAAACAACATTGGATTCGAGAGCATTCATCGTGAGGGATGGCAAAAAGTTGTCGCGTGAGGTGTCGCGTGCCCAGCACATGATTGGCCAGTCTTTAAGTGGGATGCGCCTTCCCTTTTGGATGTACCTGCCATTTTAATGAGTAATGGAGCTTCCACCCCACTCTCCATCCTTCCATCCTCCCATTCTCCCATTCTCCCATTCTCCCATTCTTCCATTCTTCCATCCTTCCATTCTTCCATTCTTCGAACTCTACATTGTCATTGAGAAGTATTCTCCCATTCTGTCCATTCTAGAGCTTTTCCTCTTCAATATCGGTACGAAGCAAAGATGCTAGGACTGCCCAGGGAGATTCAGGAAATGATCTATCAAGAATGTTTTGTTGAGACCACATTTGATTACGTGCTTGAAGGTGTTTGTGAGCCTGGGGCAGAGGAAGATGGATACACTATAAGACTCAGACGCCACTCTCCCTCTGGCGTCTCGTTGCTTCTTACATGTCGTGAGATGGCGCGAAGTGCCTCTGCTGCTTATCGCAAGAATGCCTTTAATCGCTATTCAGGGCAACTTTTTATCCAATTCACAGAGACAGGGAAATTGTCCCCGTTTAAATGGTTTATGCACAGATGCAAGCCATACCTGCGGCAGCCTGACCTGCTGCGATCCCGGGTCAGGACACACACACACAAGGTCACCCTTCCTGAATCATGGCTCATGATGCCCAAAGAACAGAGGTATTACATCGTGTCGGATCTGGGCTTCCTCTTTGCAACTAGAAACTCTCTTGATTCTGATGAACAAAGACCCGGACGCCATGATCCACCACTCTCAGCACGCCTCGATTCTCCAGGTACAGACGGAGTGGAGGGGTCACTTTCACCATCAATGCTGACCTCGGTGGACCAGACACCTCTAGGTTGAAGTGTAGTTCTGGAAAGCAAAGTTTGGCATTCGAACTATTTTCGGCCTCACACAAGCACTGAGCCCTTTGGAGCAGCATGGTGGGCAGGGTCAGCTTCGTTTTGAGAAGACGAATTCAAAGTGCTCTCCAAGTCTTGTACGGCGCGGCCCTTGACATCCTCCTCGAACACATCGACATGGGTCGTTTTGAATTTCCTTGCCGATACCTTGTGCTCAAACAGAAGATCCATCTCTGCAAAGGAACGACCAGCCGGCTCAGGGACTCTGAAGTATGTGTAGATGATGCTCAGGAAACACGCTCCTGCCCAGAAGAAAGCAGCATAATTCCCCCAGTTCCACTCCGCCGGATTCTATCCTCAAATTAGCACATTTGGAAATTGCGGCAATATGAATAAAACAAGAGATGGAACTGACCAGCATATAAGGAGTAAGGACATTGTTGACAATGGCAACAACATTATAACACGCCCTGCCAAGCGCGACAGTCTTGATCTGAAGTCTCCTTGAAGACATTTCTGCAACCAGGGAGTAGCACACTGTGCCAACAGTGAGCTGGTAACAGAGCGCCCAGAGTAAGGATATTGACCCTGTGGCCAGAGATGCGGCTTTCCTGTCAGAAGGAATACCAAGGAATCCAAGAATCATCAGCATGGTCCACAGTCCACAAAGACCATACAGATAAAGACTGCGACGACCAATGCCAAACGACATCAGAGTCCAAGCGCCAAAGACACCAATCATGTTAATGGCGTTCTTTCCAAGGGTGAAGCTAAGTGCGTGCTTCGGGTTCAGACCGGCCTGGACAAGAAAGTAGGTGCTGTACCCGGAGAAGCTGTTACCAGACAGGTTCTGTGGAAATTGGTTATATGTTAGTCCATGGTTGCTGCCATAGGAAGGCCGCCTTGGCTAATTCGCACCTGAATCGCCCATATCATGCAGACAATCTCCGTCCGGCGCAGGTCAACACCCCTGAAACAATCGAGATATGTCGCTCCAGCCGTGATCTGCTCCTCCAAAGCCGTCGTGTGCGCGATCATAGCCACAGTCGCGTCAGGGTCAAAGTCGGTGTCTCGGTTGACGCTTGTCAGTCTGATCAAAGACCTTTTCGCATCGTCAAGCCGGCCTTTTCGCACCAACCACCAAGGAGACTCGGGTGCTAGGTAAATCCCGATGGCCAGAGGCAGAGGCCACATCCACTGGAGAGCATAAGGCACACGATATGACCACTCGTTGTTATACGACATTGTGCCTTTGACTGCGCCATTGCCGATGATTTGACCCAGCCCCCAGCAGAAATTCTGTCAGCATTAGCGGACGCCGTGAGGTCGAGAAGAAGAAAGGACATCTATCATACCACCCACGTGGTGAGATAACCTCTGAGCGCCACCGGACAGACTTCCGAGGCATATGTGATGGTCAGACTGCATCACCATGTCAGAGCTGAGCTATGAGAGCCCAGAGTTCAGAGTTAATGGCGGTTTGCAAGGGCAGGACATACGTCTGAAACACACCCCAAGGCTGGATACGGTGTCAGCAGCGCTCTTTGAGGGAAAGAGACTGAAGACGCAAAACTCACCACTCCTGAGAGAATACCGGCTATCAAGATATCATAAATGTGTTCAGCGGTAAAGTATATTGCAGTCCAGGCCGCTATCAGAACTAAGCAGACAATGGATGTCCACCGGTATCCAAACCTCTCTGACACCCAGCCATTGATGACTAAGCCCAGGATCTGACCGCACTGGGTTCCGTTGGAGAGTCCAGCCTGCCATTTTGCAGGGATTTGATAAGTGCCATCGGGCAGCTCTTTGCCATACTTGCGTCGGAACGGCGGCATGGCATCTACTCCAATGTTAGCGGGCAGATAGAGGGGCATGCCCTCCTGAGTGAAGTGAGCCGACTATGGTCTTACAAAATGTGTTGAGCAGGCAAAGGTCGAAGCCTTCCATAGCAATACAGAGCGATATTAACATTGACCAAGCGATTGCCTTGGGATACAGTCGAAGGCCCTGCACAAGGGTCATCTTTTGCTCTTTGTCACTAGCTGCCTTGGCCTTGCGGGTAACCATGCTGTCGACCCGTTTGCGGGCGGTGTTGTTAACAGCGGCTGGGGTTGACCCATGGTCTCCGTCTGGTAGCAGGGTCTCCTCCACAGTGGACAAGGCCGCAGTCGACATGGTGGTCAGTAAATGCACAGCTTCCGGCTCCGGATCGTGCAGTTCTATCGGAGAGCCATCTTCAATCACAAAGTCGCCACTCCGTCGGAGCGGGAGAAGAGGAAATTCTAAACTGTGTCGTGCGTCCATCCGCCGAGGGGCGTCACGGGGACCTACTTAGTAAGAAAGCCAAACCTGGGATGCATGTGGTCGGGGTGTGGTCGGGTGTGTCAAGGACAACAGCTGGAGCCAGGGATGAGCATTACGTCTTCCCTCCTAGACCAATGAGTGCACCAATGAGTGCGTTGTAGACAGCATGCTTCTCGATGCCTGAATTCTAACTCGGACGGTAGTATTGCGATCGACGCTCAAGACTTGGCACAGCCAATCACCGTCGCAGAATGTGCGTTTAAGGTTCGCCAAGCCCGTTGGGTCTCCGTTGGTTCTTTGTCATTCGGATATGATATCCGACACAGGGTGCAACTTTTTTCCCCACACCACCAACACGTCCGCCTCAGTCCGCCTCGAACGACTCTTAACATAGCGGTGCCGGTGCCAGTGCCGCTGATCGTGCCAAAATGCCCGTTGTAAAGGGCGGAGTGTGGACGAATATCGAAGATGAGATCCTCAAGGCATCAGTGTCGAAATACGGGCTCAACCAGTGGGCTCGAGTCTCTTCGCTCCTTGCGCGCAAAACAGCAAAACAATGCAAGGCAAGATGGACCGAATGGCTGGATCCCGGCATCAGGAAGGTGGAGTGGTCGAAGGAAGAAGATGAGAAGCTGCTGCACTTGGCCAAGCTGATGCCGACGCAATGGCGGACGATTGCACCCATTGTTGGACGCACTGCCACACAGTGTCTGGAGCGGTATCAGCGCCTCCTGGACGAGGCCGAGGCACGGGAAACCGACGAACTAGGACTCGGCGGCCCGGCTGGCGGAGAGGCCTCGGCGCCAACGGGCGACGACGTGCGGAAGCTGCGCCCTGGCGAACTCGATCCCGACCCCGAATCGAAGCCGGCACGGCCCGACACAATCGATCTCGACGAGGATGAGAAGGAAATGCTTAGCGAGGCCAGGGCGCGTCTGGCCAACACACAGGGAAAGAAGGCTAAGCGGAAGGCTCGCGAGAGGCAACTGGAAGAGTCGCGCAGACTGGCGGTGCTGCAGAAGCGGCGAGAGCTCAAGAATGCAGGCATCAACATCAGGATTAGCACACGCAAACAGGGCGGAATGGACTACAACGCCGACATCCCATTTGAGAAGGCCCCTGCTCCCGGTTTCTATGACACGGTGGAGGAACAGGAACACAATGAGAAAGAGCGGGAATCGTTCGATCCCCGGAAGCAGCAGCTGGCCCGCAAGCGGCAAGGCGATGCTGAAGACAAGGATGATTCGAAGCGGCAGAAACAGGACAAGGCGTCGTCGGCTGCCGCGGCCGCTGCTGCTGCTGCCGCCCGGGCCGGTCAGATGCAGAGGATGCGGGAGGCTGAGCAACAGAGCCGGCGACGAGCTCTCAACTTACCCGCGCCGCAGGTCAGCGATGCTGAGCTTGATGATATTGTCAAGATGGGAATGGCCGGCGACAAGGCCATCAAAGCGTCAGGTGATGGAGGTGTGGATGAGCAAAGCCTCGTTTCGCAGTACACGAACCTAGTTGGTGCTACGCCGCTTCGCACACCTCGAGCTCCAGCCCAGGAAGACCATATTGCAAACTCGATTCGAGACATCAAGGCCTTGACCGAAGTGCAATCCTCTTTGCTCGGTGGCGAGAACACGCCGCTTCACGAGGGCGCCGCCTCGACTGGATTCGACGGCATAGCTCCCCGTCAAAACCAGATCACAACGCCTAACCCTATGGCAACTCCGTTCCGGCAGGCTAATGGTGCAAATGGTGTTGGTGCAACCCCTCTCCGAACGCCGCGCGACAACTACACCCTGAATACGCAAAATCAGGTCGTTTCGCAAACCCCTGTCGAGGCTCGCCGAGCAGAGAACATCCATAGGCAACTTCTCCGCGCCAAACTTGCCTCGCTGCCCAAGCCAAAGGCCACCGAGTGGGAGCTCGAGGAACTGCCCTCGGAGACGACTGCCGACCCTAGCACTTCTGCCAGCCTAGGCCAGGCAGAGGACCAGGAAGAAATCGATGCTCGAGCCCGGGCGCGTCAAGAAGCCGAAGCGGCGGCAGAGTTCAAGCGACAGAGCAGCGTGTACCAGCGCGATCTCCCACGCCCCAAAATAGTTGATTATGCATCGCTGGCACGACGCACAGCCGACATTGCGGACCCCATTGAAGCCACCATCGCCGCCGAAATGGCGTTGCTGGTGGCCAACGACGCCCAAAAGTTCCCTCTTCCAGGATCGAAAATCATCGGAAAGCCCGACCACCCACTTACCGCCCTCCAGGACGAGTGGATTGCCAAAGCCAGGGCAGAACTTGCCACAGAATGCAGTGAAGAAGGCCGCCGGGCCTTCCACGCCAGCCTTGAGACACACTGGAACGAAATCGACGACGCTGCCTCCTCCGACCTCGTCGCCCCGTTTGCAAACCGGGACAGCAGCAGCAGCACGCCGCCTGTGCCTGTGCCGGTGCCTGTGCCTGTGGAAGAGTACCGGCGTCTGTTCACCGCCGTCAACACCCAGCTACTGGCAACCGCACAAGCAGGCAACAAGCTCGAGAAAGAGCTGACCAAGCTGCAGGGCGGATACCTGGCGCGCAGCAAGGCCCTGAAGAAGAAGATCGATGAGCGCTTTAGCGAGATTGAAGATCAACGCGACAAGCTGAGCAGCTTCCAGGCCCTGCAAATCAGTGAGCAGGCCGCATTGAGCGCCAGACTGGAGACCCTGAGAGGAAACGCGGAGCGGGTGCTGAGGAGGGAGCGGGAAATGCAGGAAGAGTACCGCGCAGCAAAGGACGAGTTGGCCCTGTTGGTGTAGTGTAGTAGTAGTAGTACTAATTAATACGGTACGTCGGCGTCTTTTTTTTTGTAAAACTGTTTGTTTACGGTGGAAAAACAGTCGGAGCCGATCACCTTTTCAAAGTACAACAAACAGTATTTATTCATTCCATCTTTTCAAACGGTTTGACACCCAGCATTTCTGTACCAAATTACATTGACATACAACCAACTTCTTCTTCCGAGTCGACAGGGCGCGTTGCGTTGAAACCAAGTAGGAAAGAAAGTAAAAATTAGAGAGGCAACATAGTAATTTTTTTTAGTAAGGGAAAGAACTGGTTCAAGCAGAGAGAGAGAGAGAGAGAGAGAGAGAGAGTTGAAGAAGGGGGGGGGGCTTCCTTCTTGTTGTTGGTCTGGAGGACTTCTAGGGTATTCAACCTATTTCACACGACGCATATTCTGTCCTGAAGTCTGCTGCCTCTTTCTTGACAAAACTGAGAGGGGGAGGAGGCAGAGTGGAAAGCCATCCACATATAATATAAATAAATACATTCTGGGGTAGAGAGATACACATGTAATGGTATAACTTAACTTACGGTAAAGAACTTTTGATTCCAGAGGCTGTAACTTATCAGAGACATACAACATATGCAGTGCATAAACGACGCATGGGACTTTGAGTCACCAGATTTTCTTCCTCCCTTACCTGATCATTCATTCACCTGCCGTCCATCCATTCATTCCTGTGTAGATGAGCCACCCTGCCCTGGCTTGCGATAGTGTTGTTTAGGAAATCAGGATGCTGTTTTCAGCTAGCTCGTATATCGTTAGTTGACAGCAGGTGATCGAGTTGTTTTGTTCAAGGGGCGACACGAGCTCGCAACCCCATTGTAGGCGTGGAAAGTTTACGAGTTTACGAGCGAGGCAGTGCTAGGTAATTATTGGAGGTGGCCTGACAACATCACTGATTGGATGGACCAAACATGTTCTTGTTTTCGGGCAAAAGGGTCGAGTTGGAGTTGGTAGTCTGTAGATGACCCCGCAAGGATTCACAGAGTGAATGCCATAACGGGAATACACTCTTGAGCGGGTGCGGGTAAAACAAAGGGGGAGAAGGGGGGAGGGAGGGGGAAGGAGCATTTGAAGCAGCTGATGATGGAGTGGCGTGGAAGCTGATGATGATGATGGAGTGGCGTGGTAGATTTGGTCCTAAACATCCCAGTATGCATACACAATACACATGCGGCTCCGCTCAAGGGCTTTGAATATAAATATACGTATATGGACAATGCTTTTGATCTTTGACCGAGAAGGTACTGTCGATAAGTCAACTGCCAACAGAGAAAGCGAAAGGAAAAGAGTTTAGCCAACAATGACGACGATGAAAGCACTCGTGTACCAAGGCAAGGGCCAAAGTGGACTGGAGGATCGGCCGGTACCAACTCTGAAGAAACCAACAGACGCCATCATCAAGATGCTGTACACGACCATCTGTGGAACAGACACACATATTCTCCTCGGTGACGTGCCCTCATGTGAGCCCGGCAGGATTCTGGGCCATGAGGGAGCCGGTGTGGTGCATGAGGTCGGGTCTGGAGTGAACCAGTTCAAAAAAGGGGACAAGGTATTGATCAAGTGTATCACGTCGTGCGCCTCGTGTGTGTATTGTCGAAGGGGCATGTACAGCCACTGTGTCAGCGGTGGTTGGGTCCTAGGCCACACTATCGACGGCACCCAGGCAGAGTACGTCAATATTCCATTTGCCGACCAGAGCCTGCATCTGGTACCGGAGGGGACGGACGAGAAGAGCATTGTTATGCTCTCCGACATTCTGCCCACGGGTCTGGAGTGCGGTGTGTTAAATGGCAATGTCCAGCCAGGCGGGACTGTGGCAGTAATCGGGACAGGCCCGGTGGGGTTGGCAGCCATCATCGCGGCGAAGCTGTACAGTCCCTCGCTGATTATCGCCATTGACAAGGATGAGAACCGGCTGAATGCTGCCAAGCAGTTGGGTGCTACCCACGCGCTGGTTCCGGAAGGCGACGTAGAAGCGGCGGTTAAGAAGCTGACGGAAGGGGTCGGCTGTGACACTGTGATTGAGGCCGTTGGTGTTGCTCCAACGCTGGAGTTGGCTCAGGATCTGGTGGCACCCGGTGGTGTTATTGCTAACGTCGGGGTCCATGGCAAGAGCTGCTCGCTGAAGATCGAAAAGCTTTGGTCCCATAACATTTCTCTCACGACGAGACTAGTGGACACAGTTACAACGCCCATGCTGCTGAAGCTGTACGCCGCTGGGAGGCTGAAGCCGGAAGGCTTAATCACACATGGTGAGCAGTTGCTTGGAAGAATCAAGGGAGTCTCTGTGCTGACAATACTGCAGAATTTCCATTCACCAAGATGGAAGATGCTTATGGGACATTTAAGGCGGCGGCCCAGCACAAAGCGCTGAAGATGCTCATCTCATTCTGATGCCTGGATGATGTACGGATGAACTGGTGAGAAGGGTCTGTTTGTGAGAAGGATCTTTTTGTGGGAAGGGTCTTTTTGGGAGGGCTGTACCTGCCCTGTTGACAACTGCTTGGCCTGTCAATGCTGGATTGGTGGGGATTGGTGGGGGTTGGCGGGGGTTGGGCGGGTGTCAGAGCGGGCAGGTGCGGTATGATAATTCGCTACACTGCTGACCGACAGCCACATCCGTCTACAATGGAGTGAGTTTTGCATGCGTCCTGTCCTAATAGATTGACCCGAGCCTATGCCTTCCTCTTGCTTCTTGCACGCACGCCTGCAGGCTTCGCCGCCGGTTCGGTAGCTTGTCCGTTGACCAAGAGCACAGGCACCTGGGAGTCGGCGGTGAGTTCTTTCTTTTCTTGCGAATTGGCCTTGTCAGCCTCCTCCCCTTCATCGTCACTTCTCTCGTCTTGGGTGACATTGTTGAAAACGTAATTCTTGGCGATTCTCAGAATCAGATACAACCAAAACAGGTTGACGGCTTGCAGGGAAGCCAGGAGAGAGAAGGTGATTGCCTGACTGATCCAGCACTTGTACTGCTGAGTCTCCCAATTGAGCTCAAAGGGCCCTACTGTCCGGAACTCGGTCAGGGTTGCCCACAGAATACGGAGGTTGAGGTAGTGACGAAGGTAGACCCAGACCAGGATAAAGAACAAATAGAACGGGCCGACTATGATCGAGTCCAGATAGTTAAGGGTCTTGGAGGTGGCAAGAAAGAAGTCACTGATGTCGTGGGTAATGTAGACGGCAATGCCAATCTTGGCAAAGTGGAAGCGGTAGCTGAGGAAAATCAGGGCCAGGGTGACGATGTGATGGAAGACCAGCTCTTTGAAGTCCTTGCGCGGCTTCTCCAGCTGCAGCATCAGCACAATCGCCTGCTGGGTCCAGTAGCTGGCTTGGAGCAGGTAGTAGGCCTTGAAAATGGCCTCATGGCTACGGTGCGGGTATCCCTCGAACATGGCCGTCGTGCTGAAGTACCACAGAGGTCCCTGAGACATGACATACAGGCCGAATGGGCCGAAGATGGCAAAGTACATTGCTGTATAGACCTGCTCCATGAATCTTGACTGCTTGGCACGTGTCTTGATGCCGCAATATAGCGCCCATGGCTTGATGACCCGCTGCATAATGAATTCGCGGGTGAAGCTCAACAATATGGTATAGAAGGCGACAAAGGCAAAGTCCAACTTGCCCTTGCCATACATGTTCGGCCCGCCGGGGTATTCCGGGCCCAGTGGGTATGACAGGTAGATTGCATGGTGAAGCGGGTTATGCGGACCGGGGCTGGCCACATAGGCGCCGAGGATGATGAGGAGGAGGATGAGAGGGTTCACCCAGGTGTGTTGGAAGGAGATGTGTTTCCACTGCTGCAGCAGAGAACGGGCTTTGCGGCGTTTGGAGCGGGCCTTGGCCTGCTTTTCGTTGTAGTGGGTGTTATGATTACTATTATTATTATTCTTGTTGGTGTAGTCGTAGTTGTTGGCCTGTTGCCGTCAGTAGTCAGTGCAAGCGTGCAATCATGCCACGTACGCTACTTGTCGGCGAAGGAGGCTCGAGCGTTGCTGTCGTCGCCATCGTCGCCATTGCGGGACCTCCCGTGCTTGGGGGTTCGCCGCCGAGATTGCTCGAAGCCCGCCGAGAACGAGGCATCGGGTTAATGTTCAGTTGGGAATGTGCGTGTGGTAAGACGTCGGGGAAGGAAAGCGCAGCCTGTTCGCCTCGAGGTGCGCCTGCCCTCGCTTCCTCATGATTACTACCGCTAGTTATTATTATTATAGTTAGTGCTCGAGAAATTTTGTTACCGAGGCCAATCAAATCACGTTCTGCGAGGATTACCTCGCCGGCTTAATTAGCTCCAACCTTCCTCGGCGATATTGTCAAAAAAAAGCACGTTCAGCATCAACATCAGGATCACTCGGATTCTTCTAATGCGTTTTTTGTGCTTTGTAATTAGTTAGTCTACAGACAAGATTGCTGCCCTGTCAGCTCCAGACTGCGTTGTTGTCAAGATTCCACTGAAAGCTGTTGAAGAGTGCTGAGTCTTGTATATACCAGTTTCCAAGGCCGCAGACATAGAGACATTGCCCAAGTAAAGAAGTGATAGATCAGCCATCTGGAGAAAACTGGCGCACTGATCTGGAGATGGTGCTATAGCTGGGGCTGTCCCTGAGCAATCATTCGGCCTAAAATAGGTCAGCATGAAGCGCCCATAATCATCAGGACCTCATACAGCTTTCGTGTCCTTGGCCGACTCTCCCTCAGCGTCGGAGGCGCCATCGTCGGAAGCAGGAGGTGTGTCCTTGGCTTCGCTGTCACTGCTGGATTCTGACTGGCTCTCTTCCTTGGCTTCCGGCTTGTCCTCACTTGCTGCCTCTGCTTTGGCCTCCTCCTTAGGTTCCTCTTTAGGTTCCTCCTTAGGCTCTCCCTCCTTAGGCTCCTCTTCCTTAGGCTGCTCTTCCTTGGGCTCTTCCTTGGGCTCTTCCTTTGGCTCCTCCTCCGTGGCCTGCGCCGCGGCCGGCTCTTCCTTGGCCTCCTCTTCCGCCGGCTGCTGTTCCTCTGCCTCTTTGGGCTCGGACTCGTGGTCGTGGTCGTGGCCGTGGCCGTGGCCGTGGTCAGACTTCTCAGGTGCTTGGTTGATCAGCCAGACTGCGGCTGGAACAGTGACAGCTACGGAGCCAATAATCCTGAAATTGTTCAGCAGCATTCTTGGAACTATCCAGAGATATTACCATGGCAGGTCGCTGCCCTTCGGGGCATCGTGGCCACTGGCATAGCCCCGTCGGGCACCCACTCGAAAGGCATTGGGTCTGCTGGGAGCGGAGACTCTCCGTAGAGTGCTCCGGCCAAGGGCCGCGCGCAGACAGGACGGTCGTGGCAGAGCCATTGGGATGTGTAGAAGATCGGGGGAGCTGTAGAGTCGATCTCCCAAAGTGTAGATGGAAGATTGTGACAGCAGGGCAGTGTGCACGAGGTCAGTGATAGCTTCCAATAGCTGGTGGTCTGTTCTGGTGTTCTGCAGGTTCCTGGATGCCAAGCTTATAACGTAATTTCAGTGCTAGTCTCCGAACCACGCCTATGACGTCCTTCACCACCACTCCTAGATTTGTATACACCTCTGAACCAGGCACATCAAGCTGCACTATATTACTTGTTGGCTGTGTGCTCTGATTCCTTCAGCTTATACTATTGTCTGCTTCTCATTACATATCAATCCACGTGACTTTTCCAGGTCTGCAAAGGGTTTGAGCGTTCTTGTTCTTGTTCTTGTTCTTGTCTTAGGCACTGTCTGTCTGCCCCACCATTTATTATTTCTCCCGCGGCAATTACTCTCTCTCTTGAGCGGCAGGAGCAACCCAAACCAAGACCCAGTTCAAGCACAAACAAAGCCAGCCACTCCTTCTGTTCTTCCTGCCTTCAGGGCTTCATTCAAAAGTACTGAGGGTCCCCCTCCAGACCTTTGGCAGAAATCCCACACTCAGAGCCTAAACACAAGCAGAGCCTAACCACAAGCCTAACCATGGCCAAGGACAGAAATGCTGCTGCCCAGGGCATTGGCAACTTGCTCACCAAGCTCAATGATCCAGACCCTGATATTCGATTCATGCAGCTGAATGACCTGAACAATATTCTTGTTGTGCCTGCATCCGAGTACATCAAGAATGACAACCACACAGCTTCACGAGTGATGGAAGGTGTGCTCAAGTCCCTCACAGACCAGCATGGCGAGGTGCAAAACCAGGCCCTCAAGTGTGTTGGGCCCTTGGCCTCTCGACTACCGGGCAATCTCATCTCTGCGCTGATCGACAAGATCACCGACCTCACCACCAGCGAGATCGATGTCTCCATTCCTAACACCGCACTCCGTAGCCTGATTGGCTCTCTTCCCCAGCCAACATCGACCGCTGTGTCTGCTCAAGACGTGACTGATGCCTACAACGCCGTCAGCAGAGTCCTGATCCCACGCCTCGTCGGCCAGCCGGTCATCAACACCAAACGCCTACAACAGAAGCCTCCAAAAGGCCTCCTCGAGCAGCAAAAGGACAATAACTACAGCGCCGAGGCAGTCGACGTCATGATCGAAATTGTCAAGTGCTATGGCCAACTGCTCAGTGAGAAGGAGCTGGTTGAGCTTGCCAGAGCTACTATGAACATCATCGAGAGCCCAGCAGCCGGTGGTGTAGTAAAGAAGCGAGCGCTAGCTGGCATCGCAGCACTGTTGGTACATTTCTCCGACGCCCAAGTTGGTTCCATTGTTGCTGCAATCGACCGCAGCTTCCAAATCCCCAACCTTACCAATGACCATCGACGCTTTCTCATTGCCACAATCGGCACTCTTGCCCGTGCCATTCCAGTCAAATTTGGCCCGCACATTGACTCAACAGCACCCTCTGTCCTGAGTCCGCTCAGCGAGCAGGAGGCTGACAGACAGGGAGAGAACTCTGACGATGAGCATGAGGCCGATCCTGAGGTCGAAGAGCTTCGCGAAACTGCTCTTATTGCTCTTGAGGCCCTGGTAGGGTCATGCCCAGCCGAGATGAAGCCATACCGCCAAGAAGCAACCGATGCCACGCTGAGGTACCTCAAGTACAACCCAAATGTCAACGAATTTGACGACGAAGATATGACCGGCACCCAGGATGCCGGGAGCGAGGATGGCATAACCGAGGAAGTCTTGGATGAAGACGATGAATATGCTGAGCTTGACGGCGAGGACGGCTTAAGCGACGTTGACGATCTTAGTTGGAAAGTGCGACGATGCTCAGCAAAGGCTCTATTGACCATCATCAACAGCAGCTCGCTCGACGATCACGCTGCTCTTTTTGGCAGCATTGGCCCCGTCCTCATATCTCGACTACGAAACGAGTCCGAGGACGGCGTCAAGATGGAGGTCATGGCAGCAACAACTGCCTTGATCCGAAAGTCCTCGACTCTCCATACCCATGGCTCTGTCGGCGTCGGCGATGGGCTTGACAGCCTTCCTGCCAATAGTCGGAAACGCAGACGACAGGACAGCGAAGTATCACAAGCCGATCCTGATCTTCGCGGTCTTGTACTCTCACGCTCGAGTCCCCCAATCGTCACCGATCAAACCCCAACCGGAGCCCAGGCCGATCTAGCCGCCCTAGTGCCAAAGATTGTGCAGGCTCTATCCAAGCTGTGGAAGAAGGCCAGCATTCCTCTCAAACAGTCGGCCATCATCATGCTCAAGACCCTCGCAACATCAAGGAATGGTGCGCTCGCAGACCATCTACAGCATATTGAGGATTTGGTTGCCGATGCTCTGAAGCCAGGAACTGGCCCAATCTCGTATGGCCTCACTGCCTCCAGTTCTTCAGCCACCATCGCGAGCCTGCAGATCGAGACGCTGTCACTGATTAGCGCAATTACCGAAACCAATCCTGCCACGGTTCTAATCCCCTTCGTCATTGCCCTGATTCCACCTGTCGCCACCCTTGTCAATGACCGCAATTTCAAGGTCTCAATCGAAGCCCTTGCTACGACTGAGCAATTCGTCAAAGTTCTGACTCCACCAAGACTGCAGACAGCCAGCACAGATCATGCTATCCACATCGAGAAGCTGTACGGCATCATCGTGGACAGAGTAACAGATAATCAGACCGATCTTGATGTTCGCCACCGAGCCATTGAGGTATTCGGTGTTCTTCTTGACCGTACATCCTCAACTCAGCTCCTACCTTCCCCCAGTCGAGCCAAAGGCCTTGGTATCCTTAGCGATCGCCTCAAGAACGAAACTACTCGGCTTGCTGCAGCTAGAGCCATCGGCTTGGTTGCCGAGTCTGCCACCATCCACAACACTATTGACACCGTCTGGGTGCGTGAAGTCTCGCTGGAAATGGCCAATCAGCTGCGAAAGGCCGATAGGGCCCTGAGAGCCGCCTGCCTTGAAGCTCTGCAGTTCTTGGCCTTGAACCCCGTCACCACAGCCTTGTATGAGACAGATGCCATTGCACAGCTCAAGACCCAACTTCTGCCGTTGTTATCTTCTACGGACCTTCACCTGTTGACCCCGGCCCTGATTATCTTTGCCAAGATAATTCCGACAAATGCACAAGCCCTGGTTACAGCCGACCTGGTTCAATCACTTGCAAATCTGAGCCGAACACGCCTTGAGGGTCCTCCCCTCAAAGCATACTTACTTGTCATCAAGGTCGTCGGCGAAAATGGAGCAGGTAGTCTTCTGATGAGAGCTCTTCTTGACGTGGGACTCAACGGCGAGACTACGGTGCTGGGCCGTGCTGTTGGAACCCTGCTCGTCTTCACAAACACTGAACTGGAGCATTCAGTCTCAAGCTTCCTTAGAGAGCTGGAGACATCAACCGAACCTGCCACCACCTGCTTGGCTCTCTCTGTCCTCGGCGAAGTCGGCTTCAGACTCGGCGCGGCTTCTCCAATTAAGATGGCAGTTTTCATCAAGTACTTGACAGCAGAATCAGACAAGGTGCGCTTGTCGGCAGCGACTGCCCTGGGAAGTGCAAGTTCCAGCAATATCTCGGAATGCCTACCAGTCATCCTTCAGAGCTTGTCGCCCGGTGCAGCCGAAGACTACGTCTATCTCCATGCCCTGAAAGAGATCTTGGTACACACTGAGATCGGCAGCACCGAGCTGGCTCCGTTTGCTGGAGAGACCTGGAACAAGTTGTTTACCGTCTCGACCGTCGAAGACAATCGGGCGGTATGTAGCGAATGCATTGGCCGGCTTGCAATCATCGAGCCCACAACATACATACCCGAACTCTCCAAAGCGCTCCAGGATTCAGATGTCAAGACACGTGGACTCGTCATTTCCGCTTTCCGCTTTACGCTCGCCGAGACCAGATCTTCTTACAATACGCTCCTGGCCAACATCATCACACCCACGATCAAGGCAATGCTTGCAGATGACGACCTCGGTAACCGCCGCGAAGCAGTGATCACTCTAGATGCTGCCATCAAGAACAAAGCCGAGCTCATCATCCCCAGTATCGACCAATTCTTGCCGCAGATCTTGCAAGACTCGCAGGTCAAGCCAGAGCTGGTCAAGTCGGTCAGTGTCGGCCCCTTCAAACACCTGGTTGACTTTGGCATGGACCTGCGAAAGTCGACATACAACATCCTTTACACTCTTCTCGACACCCCCAAGGCGCTGCCACGTCTTCCACGGACTTCAGTATACGACCGAATTCTTGCAGGAATCACGGACGATGCTGATATCCGCAACCTGTGCCTCCTGATGATTGGTCGTTTGACGCAAATCTATCCTGATGAAACACGCCGGCGTCTTAACCTCCTTGCTGAGAAGTTCAAGCTTGTTCTTGGCCAGAAGGTGAAGGAGAACGCAGTCAAGCATGATATTGAAAAGGTGGCTGATGCCAATGCGGCTGTTGTGCGGGCGACTCTGGAATTGGACAAAGCACTGCCGACTGCGGTGACTGATGGTAGCCCTGAGGCGGTATTGTGGAGGTCTCACGTTGAGTACGTGCGCAGAGATTTTGCCGGAGTGGTCAACGAGGTTACGACGGCTTGAAGAATGCAATCGAGGTATTTCTCAAATGGCCACCATGGTTCTCTGATTGGCTTTGGGACGTGGATTCATGCTGCAGGGTAGGCACGGCAGCACCGTGGTAGAGTAGCTTCATTGAACCTGTCTAATGGATGAGATACCCAGATTGATAGAGGCAATGACACCATAGCGAGATGGCTGCAGGAAAATCGTTCTCCCATGGTTTGTCCTGCTAACACTTCATGGGTAGACAGGTTTGATTTGATTCGTTGCTCTTAATGACCAAGAGCTGGTTTTAATCTGCCTGAATCAGAGGAACTACTCTTATGTAGTTGTACCTACATACCGCCCAATGCACTCCGTTGATGGAGGAAGGACGGGAGGGATAGAGGAAAATAGCTAGATGAAGACAGGATTATTCCTGTTCGGCCTTCATGACCCCAGCCTTCGTTGCTTCATCTCTAGTTTCTCCTGGCCCTCGCCGGGGGGGGGCACTGTGTGTTTGGGTCTGGTCTTTGACCCGATGTGGTGGTGGCCTTCTTTGTGTCAACCGCGCCTATCCTGCTAGCCACAGGAATGAGACTTTCTCCCAGCAATCTCCGAGTTCCAAGCCAGTGGGGCCAAATGGTAATGCCATGCATATTGGCACAATGAATATGTCACGGCTGCTGGGTAAGGGTGGGGGTGGAGCGGGGTGATAAGATGACAGGCAAAAATGCGATGCGAATGCCCTCGCGGGGAGACTCGCGGGGAGATTCGCTGCTGCTAAGGGGGCCATGCCCTGCATGTCCATGCCGGTAGAGGTGTAAATTGCTTGGGGCATAGTTGTTTGCGGGTATGGGGAGATGTAGCCTAGAGTTCGCGTTGCCTTTCTTTCATCGTTTTGACTGGCCGTCCAGGCATCGAAATGGTGAACAGCAGCACTCGGCAGGGTTGAGGCTGTGTTCGTTGATTCATTTAGTCAAGGGTGAGGTGATAGTGATACTTTGTTATCATCATCGCCACAGATTCTGATCGAACACCTAGCCAGCACCATTACCAGACATTTTGGCGTCCTGGCCGTTTGAACTGCCATTGGCCGCTTCGTCATGGTCTGCATCACCTTCGGCATGAATACCAAGACAGATATGGGCGGGGACATCAGCCTTGGTGTCATGAGCTTGCTGTTCAGCCCAAGCTCGTGTTCGGGCAAGTTCTCTAAGCTGAGCCTCCCGCTCGGCATCTTGTGATTGGAGGATGGCCTCGTTGACGTCTCGAGCAACTTTGCGGCGAAGAGAGGGGTCCACGAGCTCATACAGAGCGCCAAATTGGTTTTGAGTAGACTGAGGGTTAGTGGAGGCCGATGCTGCCGAAGAAGATTGAAGGGGAGTTTGCGTAGACCAGGCCTCACGAGGGACGATGAGGAGGGCCATGGCACGCTCGAGATCATTCTTGAACGGGTTCTCTGTTGCATAGGGAGCCAAGTTCTCCTTGGCGAACTCGATAGCTTTTGCAACAGCCGATGTATCCGTCGTCGCGAAGGAGGCTCGAATGAGCTCGACAAGCTGGAGTCGTAGCAACGAGAAATGAAGCTTCTTGTCATTATCCAGGAGCTGAGAGAGGTGACGGGTGTCAGCAATCAATGAGCTTGAAAGAAGTTTTCGCTCAACAAGATAGCTAAAATACTAAGATCATACTGAGGACTGAAGGTGTTTTTGCTCTCATCATGCCCGAGTGGGTATGAGTGGTGCATGAAAACTAGGCTAATCATATGGAGGAAGGGTAGGGAGAAACAAAAGGGCACTGTGCGACTCACCTCTGGCTCAAGATCGTTAATGAGATCGATAGCTTGCTGGAGGTCGCCGCGGTGGATTGATTCCCGAATATTGACACGCTGCTGGATGGAGCTATGATCAGGTTGCTGTTCGATATTGGCTTCCCTGGCGAACTTTTCAGCAGCCGAGGGATAGCCTTCGGTGATGAGATATTCCATGATCAGATTGTTCATGTCTCTGTAACAACAGTATGTCAGTCACATCCACCCAGAAGACTTTTCCAGGATATGGTGGTTGTGGGAGTTGTTTGGGTCAGAAAGCAAAATAATTTTTTTGGTCTCTTCAAGTGTTTTTCAGAGAGATTCCCATTTTGTCAAAAATGCATCTTTGGAGAGGGAGAAGGGGGTTATCATCGGGGGAACGTACGACTTGGAAAGGTCCGTACGGTCGACCAGGCGGTCGAAGGCCGTTGGTAAAGCTGTTGTTGCCTGGAGAGTGGAAAGGATCAGCTCGGTGAACATGTGACAGGGAAAGAGAAGATGCGCGCAGCTTCTCTGACATACCATATTGCAGCAAAGTGCAATGACTGCGCTACTTTACCAACATAAGTGTGGTTGGAAGGGAGTAACGTTTCCGAGCAGAAAACTGCTCAAGACTGAAGGTGAGCAAAAGCAAGTGAAAGTGAGTGAAAGAGAAGTGGGAGAGAAGGAAAGCCCTTGGCTAGTTTGGCTTGTTTGCATTGCATCAGTGGGGTCCAATAGCCCCTTTAACTAGTTTTAACTAGACTGAAATTTTTAGAACTTCAAATACCATAACATTTGTGATCGTGTGACAGTCTGTTGTCCTCTTGCTGTGGTAATTTATAAATTGAGGGATATTCTTAGGAGAGAGAGAGAGAGCTTGAGCAGTGGCAAGAGACTTTTGCTATTGCCACAGAAACCTGCTGTGTTCTAGTATTCCTTCTCTGTCTTATTGCACAACTGCACCTATCAACAGTGGTGAAGATTAGGCAAAGATAATGACACCAGTGGTGTTATCTTACCAACAACCACAGACATTTATGTGATCAAGCTAAGCAAAGCCTACCTACCAGTTTGTTGCCCCAAGCCCTTGTGTTCTCATTATCTCTCATACCTGTGCCTGAACAACAAAAGTTGTGGGGGAAAGAAGCATGGCAGGTTTCAGCAACAATGCACCAGCACCTGAAGGAGCAGTAGCCAGCAGCAACAGCAGCAGCAACATCAGCAGCAGCAATGGGACTACTGAGTCACACAAATACCACTATTCTCCGCCATGGGCTGACATGAGTATCATCGGCATTGCGGGATCCTCTGGATCTGGAAAGACAAGCCTGGCAGTGGAAATTGTGCGGTCGCTGGATCTGCCGTGGGTGATAATTCTGTCGATCGACTCATTCTACAAGTCGTTAACGCCGGAGGAGAATGCACTTGCGCATGCCAACGAGTACGATCTGGACTCGCCAGAGTCGATTGACTTTGACCTGCTTTGTGAAAAGCTCAGCGAGCTGAAGCAGGGCAAGCGGGCTGAGATCCCCACGTACTCATTCAGCCAGCATCAGAGACTCAGCAAGACGGTCTCGATTTACTCGCCGCACGTGGTGATCCTGGAGGGCATCTTGGCGCTGAATGACCCGCGCGTGCTGGCCATGCTGGACATGAAGATCTACGTGGAGGCGGATGCAGACCTGTGCCTGTCTCGGCGGATCGTTCGAGACGTCCGAGAGCGCGGGCGCACCATCGAAGGCACGATCAAGCAGTGGTTTGCGTATGTCAAGCCGGTGTTCCAGAAATTCGTCGAGCCGCAGCGCGAGGTGGCCGATCTGATTGTGCCCAGGGGGATGCAGAACAAGATGGCAATCGCCATGATTGTCAACCAGACCAGGCAGATGCTCAAGGACAAGAGCCTGCGCCACCAGGCAGAGCTGCAGCGGCTAGGCGAGGAGCTCGAGTCGTTTGAGCTCTCGGACAACGTCAGTCTGTTGGAGGAGACTCCTCAGGTGGCTGGTATTCTAACGGTTCTGCGAGACATGGCTACAACAGAGGAGGACTTCATTTTCTATTTCAACCGACTGACCGCCATGCTGATTGGGAAGGCGCTGGACGGCCACAAGTATGCAGCGGAAAAGGTTCTGACGCCGACAAATGTGCCTTACCATGGGATCAGGTCCACCGGCAACGTTTCAGCTGTGGTTGTGCTAAGAGGTGGCAGTGCCATGGAAACAGGACTGAAGCGGACAATCCCCGATTGCCTGACCAGCCGGCTGCTGATACAGTCCAACTTGCGGACTGGCGAACCCGAGTTACATTACTTGAAGCTGGTTCCGGACCTGGCCGACCACGAGACTGTCATGCTTCTGGACCCGCAGATGCCGAGCGGTGGAGCAGCTCTGATGGCTGTCAAGGTGCTGACGGATCATGGGGTTGCAGAGGACAAGATCGTCTTTGTCACTTGTCTGGCGGGTAAGCGCGGGCTCAAGAGGCTCATGAGCGTCTTCCCGCAGATTAAGGTTGTAGCCGCCAGTCTGTCGAGTGATGATGAGAAGAGGTGGGTGGAAGACAGGTACTTTGGCTGTTAGCGGCGGTTGATTTGTAGCGGCAGCAGTCAGAAAGAGGACGAGATCAAGGCCGGTTGGACGCTGTCAGGTAGCAGCAAGAATATACCGGTATATAATTTGTACAAGGAGAAGCCTGATCAGACACATCAGGAAAATCATATCATCCGCCTTTAGCGATTTTTTCTGCTCTTTCAAAAAGTTCAATCAAGATAGTGGCGGTGGAAAATGTGGCCTCATCACGATCGTACCGAGACGTGTAATCTAGTGTACTGCTGCTTGTGTCTTGTCAGCATTCCAGACCAGAAGGTAGCTCCGCAGATATATCTCATCCTTACCTTGTCTCTGCTGTATCTTGACTCTCGGTGGATTCTAAGTCTGTCTTGCGGCGTTTTGGGTTCGGTTGGCTCGAGGGCTGAGTATTTCGACTTTTCGGCTTACTGGGCACATATTCCTGCTTTATTGCTTCTCCTTCATCTCGTTCTTCGTCCTCTCTGTCTTCTTGCCAGTCTTCGTCACTCTCGACCTGTGTGTCCTCTGCACCAGACACGTGCCGCGAGTGACTGTTACTTGTCCGCACTCTTTGACTGCCCTCAACTGTTGACTGTCCGGGCTGTTTCTCAACTTTGTTCCCTAACCTAGTCCGTGTTTTCGATAGGACGAGAGAGAGCCAGTTGTCTTCGACTGCGAGAATTTCATTAGCCAGGCTCGAGGTGGGTGCGGGGAGGGACTCGGACGTTGTTGAATTGGTATAGGTTGCAGAGGAGGATTAAGCACTGTGTATGTTTAGGTTAGCCATCTTTGTCTGGTGCATAGCAGGATCGATCCTGGGGCAGTAGGCTTATTGGAGCCTCCTGTGGCTCATTACCATCTTCAACCACCCTGCGGATCTCGTTGGGCTCCAGGTCCTGCCTTAGAGCCCGTGTGACTGCACGTTTAATAGCAGCTAACCTGGCATTGCGAGGCTAGACAAAGCAGTCAGGCCCAGTCTCACAGACACATAAAGGAAGAATCGGCCCTTTGGGGTCTTAAGAGACACTAACATCGATGTTTCTCGTTTTCGGCTTGCGGCCAACATGTGGAGGAGCGGGAGCCATTTTTGGTCCTGTTTATTGTGCCCAGTGGTTTCGTATGCTTACACCAGGGAGGTATATGGCAGGAGTGAATGAATGGCTAGGGTACTAGGGTACATGCAAAGAGGGAACACATTCGGTTTTATATAATCATTAAGAATCAGACCACGAGTCGGGGACCTGCAATAGGCAAAGATGGGAGGGGGAAGGAACCAATATGGTCCACCGGCAGGTGCTAGGCAGGTGCTTGGCAGGCTAGGGTCGAGAATTTTTTTGGACTCTTAAAGTTAGCAAAAAAAAATAAAAATAAAAAGAGTGCTTTTTGCCTCGTTGCTGAAAATAATAAATGTGTCACAGTCACAGGCTGGCATAAGCATCATTCTGAAGGAGCGAGCTCAAGGGGATGTTTGTTGGTTGGTAGCCAGCATGAACTGGTGTGGGAGACCACCGGTTGCCCCCCTCGTGAGCTCCTGGATGTCAAACATGTCTAGTGCGTGTCAGTTTAATTTAACAAACCAAAAGGACAGCTGCATGGAGCAGGATCGAAAAATAAATAAACCTGCAAGCCTCCTTCAGCTATATCGAACAAGTCTTGCTCCTGAAGACCAAGGACAAAAAATTCATGTAGAAATTTTTTACTCACTTATCGTCTGTGTACTAATCCAAAGTAAATCGTTGGCAAAAAGACCAAAACCTTCTTCGATGGAAAGAGCTCTTTTTTTTCTCTTTGCACCTCCAGGATTACTATTTCGGTTCTAGCCGCAGTGGAGCAATGCATAGCCAAGAAAGGGCGGCGGTAAACTTTAAAAAAAAGTCTGCAAGGATGCCCTGTGCCAAGCCGGATATTCCATCCGTGGAAAAGGGCGAGGCTGTAACGCCAGCACAAGGCTGAAAGTGCTGACGCGCATCAGGCTTCGCGCCTTGCGTACGGCTGTACGGGGAAAGGAAGGCACATCACATCCATATCGCTCCATCTCACATCTTTGTCAACAACAATCGACCATACTCAGACCCATAATGGTATGTATATAACTACAACTACTACTATCTGTTGTTGTCTTGCTCCCCTCTAACCTATTATACCCATTGCCAGTCTACCTCTCTCCGCATCGTACCGCAGCCGGCCCATGCCACCAGCACGTCGAACACCAGCGCCAACACTCACCACCATAACAGCAGCAGCCGCACTGCCATCAACAACCCGTCGGCTCCGTCGGCCCCAGGCCTCCACGATACCCTCCGCGCCTCGTTAACCTTGGACAACAACCACACCAACAGCAGCACTCCAACGCTCACCTCCACACACCCGCTCGAAGCCCGTCTGGCCAACTGGACGGCAACCCAACAGGCGCTCAAGTCACAAATGCTACGACGCACGATGGGCATCGCCGAGCCGCTCCGGCGGGACATGGAGCTGACGATGGTGCGCAAGGCCGACTCGTTCCGGCCGTCGGTGCTGGGTGCGCCCAGCGGAGTGCACGACGAGATCCTGACGGGCCGCGACACGCTCATCTCGTGGGAGGATGTCTATGCCGGCCAGGACGGGATTAAGCTGGGCGGCGGCGTCGAGGGCGGCCAGGGCGTGCTCGGCTGGCATGCCGAGTTTGAGCAGAAAGTCGGCATGGGCAGGCAATGAAGAAGGCGAGTGAAATGGGTTGTGTCTCCTCAAGGTCACACTCTGTCATAATAGCAATAACACAAGGAACAAGAGAGGAAAACAGACAGGCAATAAAATAAAAGAGTCCGATCCTCATCAGCATTCTTCGTCATAGTTACCTGTCCTTGTGTAAACAAGCAGGAGATATGTGTGTATATGTACCAGCCTATCTCCTCTCCCGCCTGCACTCGCTCTCCCGATGCCCCGCTTCATGGAGCCCCAAAACGCCAAATTCATAGACAGATAAGATCCACCCACTCAATGCCTTGCCCCATCCCGATGTTGGTGGTCGGCAATTGCTGATCCCTTTGTCCAACCAGGTTTTCCATCCTGACTCGATATGGGTATTCGCGTGAATAGGTAAGCGGTAACACAAAGTCGATGAATGATGCCAGCGCCTCCTCCACACCGCATATATATGTACAAGCATATATATATGCGCAAATGCATGAATTGAACCGCCAAGTGTGTGTAGTAGATGCCGGCATCCATCCAGCCACCAGCTCATCCGCGCTCCGCTCCTTTTCCTCCCGACCACTCAGCCCAGCAGGTCAAACGCAAAGAGATGTGTAGTATTGGTCTGTTCCAGGTAAAGAAAGTAGAGACAAAAGCAAACAAAACGAAGGGAGGGAGTCGGGCCAAAAAAGTGGTATCATTCCATCCATCATTCCATCCGGTCAGCCATCTGGCTTGTCCATTCCATTTCCATATTCTCTCTCTTCTCGAGTATGTCACGTATCTGCGTATAAACAACAATGCATGTAAGACATGACCATGCCTGCACAGTTGCTTATTTGTTAGCAAAAAGTCAATGAATAAATTGCAGCCACTCCATTCACAAAATGACGCATCGGCAGCCAGGGCTTCGCTGCTGAGTGTGCGAGGGAGTGGCAAAAGAGGCTTTGGCTGCCTTGCCGCCGTCGTCCTCTTCGACGAAGTCTTGTGGTTTGATAGTCATGTGTAGCACGTTGGCCGAGTCGTCACTGAGTCTGGCATCTGTGCAGGTTCGAGAACGAAGGGTTAGCAAACAGAGCGAGAAGAGAAAGGCAGAAGGAGGGGGGGGGAAGAAGAAAGAGGAAAACAATACCTTTCAAGGCAGCTTTGTCATCTAGTAGTTTGCCAAAACTGATAAGCCGGATGCTGCTTGGGCTGGCGGGTTTGGATTCCCACTCTTCACGCCACTCTCGTAGGATGAGTTCCTTCAGCTTGTACACCGACAGGTTATACGGGTTGCTCTCCTCGACCTCAACGTTGCGCTTCTGGAGGTATTTGCCATCCAGTTTGAACGGGTGCCGCGCGCCAGACGTGAGCAGGAGGGTAATGACCAAGGTAGGCCCTTTGGCCACCAGCTCGTCCTTCAGCGGCACGACGGGCGAGTCGGTAGATGGGCCGATAGCCGTGCTGGCAGCGCGGTCTCGAGCGGCAGTCGCCGGGTCGGCGGTGGCCGAGAGAGGTAATACTGAAGAAGAAGGCAGGGGTGGAGGAGGCTGTGACGAGGACGCGTGTTCGGCCTGGGCGAGAGCAGTGGCCGTGTCGGTGCGCATGGGCCCGGATGCAATGGGTGGTTGATCATCCAAAGTGGGCGCTGAGCGCAGATCGAGACCACCCGCTCTCATCTCAGTCATCTCAACCGGCGCCGGCGCAGGTAATTGTTCATCTTCAGCCTGTGGATTTGGCGTCGAAGGGGCGGGAGCGGTGGGCTGCGCGTCGCTGGAAGAGTGCGGCGGTTGCGGCGGCGGGTGTTCTTGTCTTTGGTCGGCCATTGTCGGTCGATCGGCCAATGGAGGAGGGCACAGGACAAAGGACACAGGACAAAGGACAGATCAGATACACAAGGTTGTCAAAGTATCAATCAGTACAGGTCGGCTGGTGGTGCCCGTGACGGCCGGCGGGAACACACAGCTCAAATCGGAAGGCCTAGGCGGCGACTGGCAGTGCGTTCTGTCAAAGCAACAGCATCGTCAACAAAGACATTCACCATTGACAACAGAGAAAATAATGCTGCGCGGATGACCCGGCCGGCTGGTCGGATCTGATCAGGTGGCCGGCGACGAGACGGGGATGCAACAGCCTGAGGCACGTGAATACGAAAGCCTCGCTAAGGAACCGCCCAAAGCAATTTCGATTGTTGCGTCATGCAATTGTCAGAACAGTCTTTGGTCGCGGTTGCCGCGCGTTGTCGAGTTGCCCAGTTGTGGCAGGGGCACACCGCACACCACACACCACACACAAACGCGAGGAATGCCTTTTGATTATAACAAATCAATGGCTTACCTAGGGTTTAATGTGCGAGTCATTTGTCTATCTGGTCCTTCTTTTGCGTTGCTCCGTTCTATCGGCGAGCATAGAACGGTTGTCGGTGTCGGCCGAAGAACATGACTAGGCTAGGACCACCCTTCGTAGAGACCGGCATGCTCCTTCTTGACGCCAGTCTGGTCCTGCTTAACGCCGAGCAGGCGCACTTTCCCAATCGCATCCGCCTGTCCGCCTTTGCCCTTCCACCCATCAAGTGCAGCCGCTAATTGCTGGACAGTGGCAGTATCATTCCTGACAAGCAACGCAACAGCATCATAGCCTCCTGCACCAGGACATACACCCCCAACAACGCCCGGCAGTGAGGTGCAGTAGTCCAGCAGCTCGGTCATCACCTCTGGCTCGACTGGCACCTTGCTCTTGGCCGACATCTCCCTGACCAGGCGTCTGTTCGCCTGAATGATCTGGCTGAGCCGGCCGAAGTCGTGCTTCAGTTCGCCGTCGGCCTTGCTGAGTCTAGTCAGCTCTGTGCACACGTCTTCGGTGCCCTGTTGCAACGCCGTCCACAGCGCGTTCGCCTCCTCCGTATTCTCCTTCCTCCACTTCAACAAGTTTCGTACCATGCCGGGTGTTTCACTCCCGCAGTCAACATCACACATAATCAGCGACAAGCTATCCGGCACTTGCACTGCCTGACTCGCCACCTCAGCGTCCCACTTTTGCTCGGGGTCAAGATCCTCGATGCACAGGCGGAGTCGCTCGCTAAACCCCTCTGACCCTGACTCCCCAACCTTCTCCAGAACCGCGGGCGTGAAGCGTCGATAAAGACAAGAGCCGTAGACAGCGGTTGCTACGTCGAAGCCACTGCCAACCTTTCCCTGGGCTGCACAGTGGGTTGCCTGGGCCAGGTTGTGGATGGTTTTCAGAGGCAGGCTGTCTGCCGCATTCTCTCTGTCGTAGAAGGCCACTAGTGACGCCGTCAGGGCCGTCGTGAGAGCCGCAGAGCTCCCCAATCCGGTCTTGTGAGCATCGCTCAGACTGACCCCAAAGTCGCTGAAACGCTGGTTGCCGCTGGATGGCTGCTCCGTAAGTGATGATGAGGAAGAATGTGAGTAGTAGTCATCGTCAGCCAAGATGGTCACTTTCGCCGCTGTGTCAATGTCCCTGGATGTGTAGGAGAGATAGGTCAAGACATAGAGCAGTGCGGTCTCGACAAATTTGTTGGCTGACTTTGTATACGCGTTGTCGTCCCGAACTTGCCTCACTGCAACAGCGTTGGAGCCTGTACCCGATCGATCAATGGTATATAGCCACTTTGCATCTCGAAACTGAGGAGACTGGACCAAGATCTGCTGCTGTGTTGACTCGGCCGTCTCTGAGCCCTCTTTCCACTCGGCCACATGCACGTGGATTCTCGCATTCAGGCCGAAGACAAGAGCGGTGTACGCTCGGTCAAGGACCAGATAGCCTCCTGCAAAGAAAACTTTGCCCGGTGCCGAGGTGGCGACCGGTGTGGGCGGCATCGAGGCTTTTGCCCGTAAGTGAAGAGACGTTCGACGAGGGTACGGACTGTATCTTGAAGGGCTTGGCAGGGCGGATTGTCTATTGACAACGGAATCCGAGGAGAAGCAATTCTGAGAATATTATACAACAACTATAACAACATCACTTTTCGGCGCCATTTTTGGTACACTGGTGGCATATAGACCACACTCTTACATCCCATCACAGCCGGTTCATCAAGCTTTGGACTGTCTCCGACACCTCTGTCGCCGGTACATCTTCTTCAAACCCAAGCGCCGGGCAGATTACAACCCACCGCTTTTCTCCAGACTTTCTGGCCGGCAGAACGGCAATAGGAATCCCAAGAATCCGGGCATCAGCCAGCTTCCAACCGAAGCTGCAGTCGGTTCGATCATCGAGCAAAACATCGAGCCGTTCACTTTCCAGGCCGTCGTAAATCTCGTGACCGGCTTCAACCTGCTCTGCGCTCTCGGTTGAGCAAATCACAGAGACATGATAGGGCGCAATGGCTTTGGGCCATTGTAGCGACCATGACTTATCTTTCCCTGCTGGCGCGCGGAGACGAGCAGCAGCCGCCACCAAACGGGAGACCCCGATTCCGTGACAGCCCATCTCGTAAAGTGTCGGTTGCCTATCCGGTTCTGATAGATAGACAAGGTTGAATTTAGAAGAATACCTGGTGCCCAAGTGGAAGGTGTGGCCGATTTCGATGGTCTTCTGTACATTCAGAACACCTGTTTTGCATGACGGACAAGTATCGCCCTTTGAAGGAATAAGGAGATCAATAGGCGAGCCATGGTGCACATCGGCGACAGATGAGTGGATCGCCCATGCCTCCAGCTCACCCAGTGATTCATCCAGCCTGAAGTTGGCCAGGAAGTGCTCGAAATTAACGTCCTTGTCGAGAAGATAGATGATGCGTCGTTGCGAAGCGGCTTTGTCTTTCTCAGAATCAGGGTTGACACCTGGCTTTGTAGAGAGAAAAATCTTAATTGCAGCCTCTTCCTGAATGCCGGTATCAACTTCTGCATGCCCAGACAGAGCAGCCTTGACAACATGTGTATTGATGGAAGATTTTGCCTCGCTGTCTGAGCTGCCGTGCGGGTTCACAATGACCCTGACAAGAGTCTTCTTGTCTTCGGAGATGAAGTCCCGACTGACAGTGGCAGTGATATTGGCGGGTGAAGCAGGGTCAGCCACAGGGTGGGCATGATGGTTGGTGAGCTTGACAATGGATCTTGCAAGTGGTGGAACAAACTCAATGTTCCGGGCATGGTCACAGCTGGAGCAGGTGATCACAGTGTCTTCTCCTTCGTCGGCAGTCAAGTGATACTCATGACTCAGATTCCCTCCCATGGAGCCTGAATCAGCTCGAGCTTCCGAGTAAGGCAGGCCCAACTCATCGAAGAAGTTCCGGTAAGCGGCTCTGACCTCGTCATACGTGGCTACTGCTGCGTCGGGAGTTCGATCAAAGGTATAAAGATCCTTCATGATGAATTCTTTGCCTCGTAAGAGACCTCCTCGCGCACGAAGCTCGTCTCGATACTTGCGTCCTACCTGGTAGAGCCGTAGACTGGTGCTCTTCCGCAACGTGCCACTGAGTCTGACCATTTCAGTAAACTCTTCTTCATGAGTAGGTGCAAGCAGCCAGTCGACCCGAGATCGGTCCGTGAGCTTGAAGAACTCGCCGCCGGCAGTCAAGCGGCCTGATTTCTGCCACAGGCTCTGGCGAGACAGCGAGGACAGCGCCACCTTTGAAGCACCAACCGATCTCATGTGTCGGTCCACCAGTTGCTCCACTTTCTCGAGGACACGGAGCCCCAGTGGCAGAAAGTGAAAGATGCCGGCATTGGGCTGGTAGACAAAGCCAGCATTGATGAGATGGACAGTGGTGTTGTCTGGCTGAGCTGCATTGTTGCTGATGCTCTGGGGCACCCAGATATCACCGCGCCGCTGCCTGGCTTTGGCGGCCGTATGAAGTGTGCGGAAGCTGGTTGGTAGCCGTTGCCATAGAAGCCTGGTCCCCATCTACTCGGTCTTAACCAAGATGTCCGGACACCTGGGTAGACAGACGGTCGGAGTGCCAAGAAACGCTGTCAGGGAGGTACGAACTTGGAAGGAGCGACTAAGTTATCGGCTAACCGTTAGCGACCAGGTTAGTAACTTTGGTCAATGTGACCGTCAGCAAGAGCGTCAGCGTCGCTCTTGCACTTTCTTCCGTCCCTCTTGCTTATTCCTTCTGTTTCATGTTAATTTTTCTGTGTCTAATAAATATCCATCTCCTTGCATTCCCTGCGCGCGATCATCAGCGCCGTCAACGGCAGGCGCCATGAATGTCTCTTCACGATTGCTCCGCCTGGCGCGGCCCAAAGTGCGTGAGCTCTTTTTGCGGGCGCCTTCAACTCCGGCTGCACCGGCACTGACGATCCATAGAAATTCCTGGGCGCGATGTCGCTGTCGACTGGTGCGCAGCTCATCACGCTGTCGCTGCTAGTAAACAAACTGGCCGGCCTCTACGGCATCCTGGCTCTGCTGACTGGCTACTCGCTGTCGCCACTGCAGCTGATGCTCTATATCTACTCCCTAATCGCCCTCATCCTGTCCGCGTACCTGTCACGACATATCCGTCTGCAGTCGCCGCTACAATGTCTGGCGCTCGCCTGGTTCTACGTCCTCGACAGCGTCATCAACGCCATCTACACCGTCCTCTTCGCAGCCTCATGGTTCTTGGTTCTGACAGAACGTGCGGCCTCTGGCGCGGACGCTGCCGTCAGTGCCACTGCTCTGATCAGTTCTGAAGGCAAAACGAGCGGTGTCCGGATTGCAAATGCGCCTGGGCAAGACGCCGTCGGTGCCGGTGCCCCAGCCACAACAACCTCGGTTAGGGCTGCCGCAGTTACTGGCGCCAGTGGACAGGCCAGCAGAATACAGGAAGCAGTG
This sequence comes from Chaetothyriales sp. CBS 135597, assembly GCA_003709825.1. NCBI lineage: Eukaryota > Fungi > Ascomycota > Eurotiomycetes > Chaetothyriales > Chaetothyriales sp. CBS 135597. The sequence goes on along the minus strand of QQXN01000027.1, from coordinate 100,002 downwards.
CTGGGTACAGAGAGCATAAACAGCATCGGCATCATCATCGCTCTCTGGACTGTGCGTCTATACTTTTGCATCATCATGCTAGGCTGGGCCAGAATGATCATCCGCCAACACATTGCCAGCTCCGGTGCCGGCCCTACATCTTACACTACTGCCTCTACTTCGCCAGACCTGGCGGAGAACCCATTTGATATCTCCAAGCCCGAGGGAGAAGGCTGGCCGGGGAGGATTGGCCGAATCCTGATCAGCATCGGACGCACCTATTGGCTAGGAAAAGATGAAGATGATAGCTGGATGTACAACATGAAGTTCAGGGCCGGCACCGAACCCGGCATTGCCCTCAACAAAATAGATGCAGGGCCTGCAGAACGAGAAAGACGACGACGGTCCGGCACTGGTCCACCGGCTCCATCTTCTGAAGCATCATTTGACGGCAAACCAAGCCAGGCTCCCTCGCCCAATCTGTGATGCGATGCTGGCCAGTGATAATGACGACACTTGATGAGTACACTAAACCAGTTGCCATTGTGATGGGGCTTCTGTGATGGCAAGGCTACGTTTTGGAAAGGATTATTTCACTGCTGTACAACACCGAGTGAGCAATTTGCTTCCTATTGTCTCCCCTCCTGCGGTTGTGGATGGCAACCATGCAAACTAGAGTAGATCTCGAAAGATCCGGGAGGGGGCGGTCACTTGTTGTTGGTTGACCCGATTGTCAGACAACGACCAATGAGACTCCGACTCTATGCATTTTAGCGTTTGTCTTATACAGGAGGCAAACTAGAGTTCGCAGCTGCAACCTGTGGTTTGCCTGACAAGCCGGCATATCTGCACAACATCTTGATGACATAATTAACATCAGTACCAAATTGCATGCCAAGACTTGCACAGTTCCATATTCATTCTCTCGCAGGATGTGAGATGTCCAGTCTAAATGATCAACAACCAAATTTAATTATGACACAGCAATGAGTCTGACATCCCCTTATTGCGGCCCGCACTGATCATCTTCAGTTCTGCTGTGAGTGGCTGGGGAAGCACGTGAGCACGTGACCCGGAAGACTGGAAGGCGAGGGAGTTACTTGTGGGAATCTACTCCTCGCCTCCTCTGAAATAGACAGATCACCCACAGCCAGATAGTCATCAGCCCCTACCGACTGCACCTGGAGGGCACCGGGATCTTGATATCCGCCTTGTACTTGTATGAAGCTACTCTAAACAACCTCCTACTACCAAACCACTCCTTATTTCCCAGTACGCTTCTCGCCGACCTTCCGCGGCACCCCCAAGTGTCCCTTCTACTCCCCCACTTGGAATTCCTTGTGATCGAAGGCCACGGGAAGCCACCACAAATTGGTAGCAACGCTCGCAAAGGTCCAAACCTCCCCCGATTTCCCCTGGGAGGGCGACTTTGTCGCTATCAACTCCTAAGTCCTCCTCTACCCCTCCTCTAGAATCAAGAGGAAGGAGCGTGGTTTCAAAAAGTGTCATCATTTTCTTAACCCCTCCTTGCCAACCTTGAGAGACGCCGCTCCCAGATTTGCCTATGCTGGATACCCAAGCGACTCAAGCTCTCTGACAGCAATCCCGTCTGAAAATCATGACATTGGAAGACCTGAATTGAAAACCTGAGAGAAAAAAAATTAAACTACACCAGCTACCGTGACGGGGCTGCCTGGGCTTAAGCCTGTCTTCTTGACCTGGTGGTTGATCTGAACGAAACCAGCGATCTCGGATGCCACCAGTGGGCTCAAAGGAGTTACAAAATCTTCTTGGAACTCCTTGTGACTGAAGGCCACGGGAAGCCACCACAGCTTAAGAGCTGGCTATCTGAGAATGGACCAGTCATACTCTGAGGACTGACTTGTGCCGACTGTTGCCCTGGTGGTATCAAGGGGGGAGCTGTGTGGCTAAAGGCTATATATATAGAAGGGCTGACGAAAGAGGAGGCTTTCAAATGTGTTTCTTACTTGCCCTGATATTACCATGAGAATCTCTCCAACTCAGGACCAGACCAGCTCTGCTCCAACTATACACAGGAGGTTGGCCTGTATGCACAAAGCCATGCAAATCACTTTATGCACCAGACTTACAGTAACTTACTAAAGACTAGAGTGGGCAACCATGTAGAGAATGTCACTGTATATACTTCATCTTGTGGAGATTGTAGTTTGATCCTTCATCTTCAACTTTTACTGTCACTATTTACTATTACTACTCATTATTTTCTCTGTTTGTTCACTCTTGTTGTTCACTCTCATAATTCATTACTTCCTTACTCACCAATACTGTTGTCTGTGACTGCTGAATTCCAAACAGACTGCTCTTACAACTATTTAATTTGGTATATTCAAGTTTTCCCTTTTGTCACAAACATACACTTCAGATCCAGCCTCAGAGACCCTGGCCATCAATATGTCTCTTCAAGCTTCCATTCTCTCGCCCATGGATGCTGCCAACCTCAGAGGTCGGGGTCTGCTGACCCATGGCAACTCACCAGGCACCCAACGACTTCATAAGCGCCTCCTGACAAGCTCAAGCAACAAGGAATTCGAAAGCCTCCCCCTCAGTCCCGCTCCTGGGTCAGTGACATTTGATGATGATGCATTTGCCACCATTCCCACCGTGCTGCGGTCATATCAAACTCTACTCTATCTTGGCTTTTCTGAACAAAAGGCAAGAGAGATGTGGCGTCGATGGAACACCTGGCCGACCAGTCCGCCCTCCCGGGAAATCGATCCCGATGATGGTGGTCTGCAACTCACGTTTATTGAATTTGTCACTGGTCCACTAAGGAGTCAGGTCGATGCCTTTGAGAACAGTGATGCCCAATGGTATATGTGCCTCAATGGATATGGCATTGCCACAGAAGTACAAGACGCCATCATGGATCCTCGGTTCACATACCTGCGGACGTCAGCATCATGCTTCGACTGGGTCAGGGACACAATCGAGATGAGGTATGAGGGTCTGGATGCAATCCAGCAATCTTCATGCCGGAGAGAGACACAGCTGCGGCAGCAGGCCATGGCTCCTCCAAGGGCAGTCCAGCAAGCCAATATCAGCATTGGTGCGGCGGCGACACATCAGACTTCTGTCGTGAGCAATGAGCAAGAGAGCAGGCCAGGAAGGAAACTGGATCTCTGGGGGTCTCCGAGTGCTTTTGCAACTTGCAGAACCCCAGGCTGCACCGTGCTGTTCAAGGCAGTCGACCATGGTCGGATTGCTGGCCTCTTTGATGAGACAGGCGCCCTGTCGGGGATCCAACACCTTTTGACTGTCCCGCCTTTAATCCTAGAACGTGCTGTTACTCCTTCACAACAGATCTCCAGATGGCAGAGTTTCACGCGGCCTATGCTAAACGGCGTGCCAACTGCGAGTCGGTGGTAATCCTGTGTCTCCGCATTCCCAATGCTGCCCTCTTGAGCCTCTCTGAGCCAGACATACTGCGAGTCTCATGGCCCAGTCCGGAGTGGAAGGAGCTTGTCTGGCACGGCAGGAATAGGCAGCGTCTTCCTCCACATCTGGAAAAGTACCAGGATGCAGTTGTTGTGCTTGGAACACCCTCCAGAAAGGCCAGGACTGTATATGCGTTGATGAAGTCTTGGGAAGAGGTCACTCGGGATCATGCCTTCTTTCTGGGATCTCATAGGAACGGTCCAGGCACAGAGTACGCTTTCTCTGCCCTACAGTACGTGTTCAATGACGAGCGAGGCGAGGAATTTTTGCTCAGCTATGGTGCGAGGGACATGCAACAATTTATCTATCCGGAATCTCAGCTTGAGCTTTGGCTTAGTGAGAATGACGACTAGTCGTAAGAAATGGCTGAGGCGATGGTCTCTCTCACTTGGGGTGAAGTATTGGGAGGAGAATGCGGGGCAAAAAAAAGGGGGGGAGGGGAGGGGGGGCCAAGTCCACAAACTCCGACTTGAGTTAGAGCGTAAAGAATGATACTGAACTTTTACACTTGATACCACACAATAATACCACCATAGAAAAGAGAACATCAATCTTGTCTCCTAACCAACCCACCACCACCGCATCGCTCCAACCAGCAGCGCCCGTTCTTCATCATTATCATCATGGCTGCCCAAGTAGCGGCAGCAGACCAGCAAACAGAACAAAAACAACAGCAGACGAGCGTTCCCCTCTCCTCGCTCCCACTACCCACCCTCTCACGCCTCCAACAGCAGCTCTCCTCCGAGCTCGAACACCTGACAACCTCGTATCAGCGGCTCCGCGCAGCCCAGGCACGCTTCCGCGACTGCATCACGGCCATCCAAAAAGTGCAAAGCGCCGCCTCCACGACGCAGCTGATCCCGCTGACGACTTCGCTGTATGTGCCTGCAACGCGGGCTGGACCTGTGTCTGTGTCTGTGTCTGGCAGTGACGGGAAGGGGAAGGGGAAGGGGAAGGGGGAGGCGGGAGCAACAACGAAGACGAAGACGACGACGGCAACAACAACAACAACAACCACAGCAGTAGGAACAGTCCTTGTGGATGTTGGCACAGGGTTCTACGTCGAAAAGAGCTATGACCAAGGCGTGCGGTTTTACGAAGGCAAAGTTGCCGATTTGGAGGCCAGTTTGAAGACGGTGGAGGAGAGTGTCAAGGACAAGACGGCGACGTTGAGGACTATTGAGGATGCGATGAGGCGTGCTGTGGTTGTGCAACAACAGCAGCAGCAGCAGCAAGGGAAGGGGAAGGCGACGTGAAAGGGGCGATGGGCATGAGATAGTCAAGGTTGACAATGATCATGATGATGATGACGATGAAGATGACGACGGTGACGATCAATCGCTGGCTCAATGGTCCAAAGCCTTCTTCTCCATCATGCCAAGCAGAAGACTGATTAGATTAGTGGCGGGACGTCGTCTTCTGACGCGCTCGCCTCAATCCTCTCAATGCCCTCGACCAACAAAGCTTGAATCTCTTCAATCTCCTTGAGCCAGGTACGAAAGCCCTTGGGTAAGCGCCGGCTTGTACCACCTGACCCACCACCACTGGCGCCTGTTCCTTTGCGGTCGAGGAAAAAGCCGGCGAGGCCCATTGTCCATTTCACTGGCTCACCTGGCCGCAGATTGGCAAAGTCATCCATTAGGTTGTCCCACTCTGGATAGTAATACTTTCCCACCCACACGCTCGAGCCCGGTGTTGAGGATGTGAGTCCTTGCTCATCGTAGATGTCCTTGCGCTGTAACTCGAATACGCCGTCGGTGTTACGGAACGGGTATCGCACAGTTGTAATCTCCTCGACTCGCCGCAGATCACGGTTCCCACTGGGGTAGACAGCGCGGCGCTTGGGCGGCGCCTTGATGCCGTCAGCAGGCGGATCAAATCTGACCTTGTCCTTGAAGGAGTACATCTGTTTGCCCACGCCAAATTTGGTATTCTGCGGCTCAAACAGCTTCGTGCCACCAATATGGATCTGATAATTGCATCTGAGGTGCTGGAGATCAACCATGTTGGCTTCCAGCATCTCGTATTCGTTTGCGTCCGACGAGAATTCGAGCCAGCGCGTTGCAGTGAACTCGGTCTCGCCAGTCATGATCCCGATCTCGATTTCAACCTCGAGTCGCAGGGTGCTATCATTGCGTGAGTTGAAGTCAAAGTGCAGGGTGTAACACGTCTGACCGGGCCCAAACTCAGGCATCATAGAGAGCTCGTCTGCAAGGTTGGCCAGGTCGCCCTGACGCGCGCGGAGGCCTAGAGGGCTCAGTTGCACATTCTGGTGGGGGACCATGGCACAGAATTCATTGACTGTGTGATAGTCACGATCAGGAGGTGGACGCTGGTACCGTCTGAAGGCGAGTTCTGCAAAAGTGACCCGCATGCGCACATGTTTGGTCGGTGCATAGAGTGAGGCCAGGCATTTGGAGATGGCTTCGCGGAAGACATTACGGTTCTTGACTTCTTGGGATGTGCAAAGCTTGGTCCAGTTGTCCGTCTCATCTGGAGGGAGAGGTTCTCCATGGAGGACGGGGAGGAAAAAGCCAGAGGAGGGGTCTTTCTCCCAACCGACACGGTCGCGATACTGAGATGCCGGAGGCAGCTTGAAGCGGGTGCAGCGAGTGAATTCGCCTTTTTGTTTGACCATAGCCATTATGAGATAATTGATGCGCGAGCTGATGTCTTTGACATTTGTTTCAGACTGAGCTGACACTTTATAATGGGCCGCCGGTGCGCCTTCGTCAAATTCAATCTTGCATAGAGTCTTTGACCGGATATCCTCCAGGTCACTTTTGTCATATTTGTCGACAAACTCGGCGATCTTGGGCTCATCTGGCCATAGGCTGTAGAGCTCAAAGTTGTAATCGACATCTGATTCCATCCGTCGTAGAGCACCCGCCATCTCTTTCTCACGGACTTTCTGGTCTTGCCGGCTTGCAGTGCGGCCATCAAATGCCTTCTCTTTGTGCCATCGGTTGGGCCGAAGACCAGTTTCTCTGATATGGTCATGCCAGGCCCCAAGCTCCCTCTTCGCGGCTTCGACCTGGTCTTCTGACCCCCAGATCTGAATCGTACTCATATCGGACCCTGGAGTTGCGACATATGCCCCGGTCTTGCGACAGATGTCGTCTAGCTGGTTACGGGCCGCTCTTTCAGGTGTTGGCCAGTCATGGAATCTAATGTTGGACATCAGCACTTTCCATGTCACGTTCATCAGGAAGACATCTGTGGGCTCATCATGTCGCTTAAAGCTCTCGTATGCAGGTCCTGTAATGGGTTCGGCGTTCACAGGGACCTTTGCCTTGCGACCTTGTATCCCGCTTGTTCGATGAACAAGCCCATCTATGGCTTGAATCTCTGAGCGGTAGCTTGTTGGGGGGCCTCTTTCAGCTTTGGAGGGGCGAGAGAATGAATTGCCTTGCGGTCGGCGCTGATCTGGCAGTCCAGAGATGTCCTGGAATGACATCCGAGGTAGTACTTCATGGTTGATACTCTCGCTGCCTCGGAAAGAGAAGTCGGGACCTCCAGGGAGACTTGCATACTCCCAGTCTTTGCTAGCATTAGACACTTTTTTCGAAATTAGGGAGATAACATACCGGCAATATCACCCCCCTCATGGCTGGGCCGGTCAGCAATTTAGATTCGGGTTGGTAAGGCGTGGACTTACTCCGACATGTTGAAAGGCTTGTCAGCCTCTGGCGGCACAGAACCTGCGAACTATGCAGAGGAGATGATGAGGCTGATACGAGTTATTCTTTAAAAAGCAGACGAGATCCCTGATGTTGAAGCTGATGGAGTTATACGTTGACAAAAACGGGAGTGAGTGAACTATCGAGGGGTGGCAAGGCTGTGATCCACGTGACCCAAGTGCCAAGACATTACCCTTTACGCGCTCAGCCCTATATTGGGATTTCTTCACGCGTTGTTGCGCGTCACTTTCGCGACAGCAGTTCGAGTGAAATTCGACTGGCCCAGTATTACAGGCAACAGTTACAAGCATTGATTGAAAATCAGCATGGGGCGAAAACAGTGGCTGGCAAAAGGCGGTTTACATCGAGAAGACTCCGACGACGAACTAGGATATGATGATCTACCGTGGGAATGGATATATGCCCAAGACTCGACACCAGAGAATCAGGATGGAGAACATACATCGACGACACCATCCAGGAAGCGAAAGGCCACTTCGGCGGGCCCAGAGTCCAACCGGAAGAAGAAGCAGAAGCAGCAAATTATTGGAGCGAAAATGGGAACCTTCTCGGTGATGATTGGCGACGCTGTGCTTCTGAAATCGCCAGAGCAGGGCAAGGACTGGGTGGCCCTGGTGTGCGCCTTCTCTGAGGTGGACGAGGACGGCGAGCCGGAAATGTGCGCACATGTACAGTGGTTCTGCTCGCCGGACGAGCTGGCGTTTTCCAAGCGTTCAAACAAGCGGAAACCGGACACCCTGCCGAACGAGTCGTACATTACAGCAGACTTTAATCTTAACCCATTGACATCAATCAACGGCAAGGCCATTGTGCTCAGCAAGGAGGGCTTTTTCAAAAAGTATCCCGAGGGGAAGGAGCCAAAGTCGAAGGAGGCGAGGAAGGAGTACACCAAGACGATCCTGTGCCGCAAAGGGGTCAAGCAGCGCAGTCTCATCTTCACCGAGGAATTCGCCTGGGATGAAATATACCGAGGGCCTGAAGATATGCTGGACCTGGTAGACTGGATCAAGGAGCAGACGAAAGTGCGGAGGAAAACGGAGAAAGATGGCGAGTTCAACCTGAAGCGCGATCGAGATGCGGCTGTGGACGATGAGGAAGAGGAAGAGGAGGACTATGATGAGATGGAAGGAGTGGAAGAGGAGGAAGGGCTGGATGGACAACCCAAGACACCGCGGAAGAAGAGGAAGAGGAAGATGGCCGCGAGCAGTGCGGCCACGCCACGAAGCAGTGCGAAGAAAAGGACAACATATCTGACACCGACACACAAGCGAATCATAGTCAAGCGGCCGCTCGAGATCACACCTCTGGGCACGAGGATGGTGTCACCGAGCCAGTTTATGGAGCTGGCTTCGGCAGCATCGTCGACACCGTACGCCCACGCAAGACGGCGACTCCACGTATCGGCCGTGCCGGGCTCCCTGCCGTGCCGATCGGAGGAGTTCGCCAAGGTATACTCACATCTACAATCAGCCATCATGGACGGCTACGGAGCATGCATCTACATATCGGGCACTCCGGGCACCGGCAAGACAGCAACGGTGCGCGAGGTGGTAGCCTCCCTGCACCAGGCGGTGCTCGCAGAGGAGCTGGACGACTTCACGTTTGTGGAGATCAACGGGATGAAGGTGACAGAGCCGGCACAGGCGTACTCGCTGCTGTGGGAGGCGCTCAAGGGCGACCGGGTCAGCCCCGTGCACGCGCTCAGCCTGCTGGAGCACGAGTTCTCGCACCCGAGCCCGCGGCGGGTGCCGTGCGTGGTGCTGATGGACGAGCTCGACCAGCTGGTGACGGGCAACCAGAGCGTGATGTACAACCTGTTCAACTGGCCGGCCCTGCGGCACTCGCGCCTCATCGTCCTCGCCGTCGCCAACACCATGGACCTGCCCGAGCGCACGCTGTCCAACAAGATCAGCTCCCGCCTCGGCCTCACCCGCATCACCTTCCCGGGCTATTCCCATCAGCAGCTGATGGAGATCATTGCCGCCCGCTTGCAAGGCGTGCCGGGCAACATTGTCGATGCTGATGCCGTCCAGTTTGCCAGCCGCAAAGTCGCCGCCGTCTCGGGCGATGCCCGCCGCGCCCTCGACATCTGCAGGAGGGCGGTTGAGATTGCCGAGCAGCAGCAGGAACGAGAACAAGGGAACGATGGCGACGACGACAATGAGGGCGCCCAACCTGCCACGCCCAGCAAAACCGGGCGCAAGCCTCCTCCTACTCCTACTACCGCTCCCACTTCCACCACCAACCCCCCGCTCAAACGCGTGACAATCGCAACAATCAAACAAGCTATCAACGAAGCCACATCGTCGCCGATGGCACAGCACCTACGGTCACTGCCGCTGGCATGCAAGCTGTTCCTGGGCGGCCTGCTCGCACGCACGCGGCGCACGGGCGTGGCCGAGTCGAGTCTGGGCGAAGTGGTGGTGGAAGCGTGTCGGATCGCAGACGTGTCCGAGGTCGTGGCCGTGCAAGCGGCTGGGGAGATCGTCCGGGCAGAGGGGCCAAGCGCAGCAGCAACGGTGGTCGCAGAGCTGGTCCAGTCCGGCATTGTGATCGTCATGGAGGCCCGGCGCAAGGGCGAGCGCGCAGCTCGTGTCAGGCTGCGGATTGGCGAGGAGGAGGTCAAGAGTGCCATGGTCGGTGATCCTGATGTTGTTGGCATGGGCTTCCTTTGACAGCGATGACGATAATAACAATAACAATAACAACAACAAGAGTTGATCTCTCTCGTCTTCATTCCATTCCCATTAAAACTCTTATGTCTTGCAAGAAAGTATATATATATATATATATATATAATTACTGGACAGAAGAAGCAGAAGGAGGAAGAAATCCCTTTGCTTCTCAACTCGCCAGACCTGGAAGACAGAAGAGCCCTTCCCGTTTCAACAGCGATATAGCCATATTTATGCCTGTATATCTGTCCTGCACTGCCATCAAGATCGTCAGTGCATTAGTGTACCAAAAAAAACAAAGAAAGAAGCCTGAAAGTTATACAACTGGGAGCGCGCGTCGTCCCTTTTCTTATCCTTCCACCAAGAAGCATATGCAAACGACAAAAAGTCTCCTATCGTATGCCAAAATTAAAAAAAAAAGACAAAGTGTATATCAAAAAAAGGGGGTTGGCTTCAGGGAGGTTGTACAATGAGAATCCTTGGAATCCTTCTCTGGGCTGCTCAGGAATAGTCCTCGGGAAGCGGTTCCTTGGTGTTGTCGGCATCGCGTTGGGCCTGTGGTAGTGCTAGACCACCAACAAGCATTCGGATTTTCTGTTCGAGCTGGCGGGTTTGCCTGAGGGCCTCGTCCCTGGATGAAAGTCAGCAAAGTGGGCAAGGCTAGGTTGGATTAGGGGTTGCTTACCGTTCGGCCTCAAGCTCGGCGACGCCCATCTGGGCCGCGTTCATGCGTCCGATGACCTCTCCCATTTCAGCATCGGTGTCGGCCAAGGCCTTCTCGAGTTCGGTGACCTTGCGCTCGAGTTCATCAGTTTGCAGAGTTTGGTGCAGTGCCATGCCCGGACCCGAGGTGGTCTGATCCAAGCGCGGGCTCTTCCGGATGTTGGCAAACATCGGGCTCAAGGGGGAGCGCGGCGTGGGCGAGAGGAGGTTGCTGTTCGAGTGTTTGGGCCGCAGCAGCTGGACGTTGGTACTGGTCCTGAGCAAGCGGACCTCCTCCTCGTGCTTCATGACTGCGCTCTCAGATTGCAGCTGAGCAGAGGTAAGCGTGTCTTGGAGAGACTGCAGTCTCCTTTGCAGTTCGTTGATCTGGGCAGCGGAAGCCTGCTGGTCGCGCTCGCCTTTCTCGATCGTCTCCTTCAGACGGTCTCGCAGGCCAGCGTTGGTCTTGAGCTGCTTCCGCACTTGGGCGGCCAGGGCCTCGGTGCGCTCGGTAGACTGCTCGAGTTCGTTGGCGATCGACTGTTCGCTGTCGAGCGTTCGCAAACAGCCTTGGGTTTGAGCGGCCTGGTTGTGAGCCTGGAGTTGGCGAAGTGCGTCCTCCAACTGGGCAGACAGGGCCTCGGGCGTATTGCTATCTCGAGCACGAAGCAGGCGCTGCAGACTTTCGGTCTCCTGCTTGCTTCGGTCGAGATCAAGCTTGAGCCCAGCCAAGCCCTTTTCACACTTCCACTTCTGGTCCATGGCATCGTCTGCCCTTCTTCTCAAAAGATTGATCTCCGCACGCAGCACTTGGACTTCCTTCTCGTAGCCCCCCTTGCGTGGGACGTTCTGCTGGGACTCGGCCCTGGCTTGCTCAATTTCTCGCTTGGCTCGCTGCATGTTCTTTTCGTGCACCCTGTTCTGCAGGGCCTGTCTACGGAGCAGGTACCTGACGGTGTCATGCAAGGCATCGCGCTGTTGCTCCACCTGCTTCAGCTGCTCGGGAATATTGATGTTTTGAGGCTGGTCCTGCGCATTCACCCGGGACACGGACCGGGTTCGGTTCAGAGTTGCGCGCGAGGGAGAGCGGCCTAGCGAGATGGTCGTTGAACGCTGCAGCCCCCCGGCAATGGCTCCAAGAAGGGTGCTGGGCTGCGCTGGCTCAGTTGCAGCCTCCCTCTCTCCTTCTGGAACGGCCTCGAAAGGAGCATTCATAATGCGGGCACTCTGTAGGGCCTGGTTCTCGTCTCGCAGACTTTGGATTTCATGCTGCATCCTGGCAAGGTCGTAGGGCGACTTCTGGGCCTCTGCCAAACCAGCTTCGAGGCCTTCGATTGTGGCCTTGAGCTGGGGCACCACTTCATCACGCAGATTGTCCCGTTCATTACGATGCTGCTCCATCTCGGCTCTGAGCGCGGTGAGCAGATTCTCAAAGTTCGAGTTCGAACGCCGTTCTTCCTTCAGCCTCTTCTCGAGCTCTTTGACTCGCACAGACATATCTTGAGACTCGGTCTCTTGGCGGCTTTGCGTACTCAGCCTTTGCAGCACCTGCTGCAGATCCATCTCCACGGCCTTTCTAGTGGCGAGCTCTCGTTGCAACCGCTGGGAAAAGCCCAACTTCAAGTGTGCTCGCTGCTGCTCAGCGTCCCTCTTGACCTTGTCGATCTCCTGCCTTGGATCGATGTCGCTGGTCAGCGGACGCACAGAGCTTGCACCGGAGTCGGAGAAATAGTCACTGGTCCTGTCGTCGATGTGGGGCAAGGTTGGAGGGCCCTCAGCTTGCAGTCTCTCTACCAGGTCTTCGAGGTCCATCTCACGCTTGATCGAGGCGGCCAGCTCTCGGCTAATGTCCTGCAGCTCAGTCTCGAGCACGGCTGCTCTCTCCATCGTCGGTGCCATCTCAGCGTAGACGGACGGATCAAAGTGGAGGGAATCTTGGGAGCGCTGCCATGATGGCACTCGAAAGCCCGGCCGGTGTCCTGAGTTGGAGGACACCGCATAGGGTGAGGGCAGGGGCGAGCGGGCATCGGCCTCGGCGGACTCATTGATAGAGGATGTGCTTTGCTTTCGGGTGAAGAACGCGGTGAACTTGCCAGCCGGTGTTGGCGGTTTCCGGCGATCGGGACTTTGCTGCGAGGGCAAGGATGCCAGCGAGCTCGTTCGCAGTGGGGCTGGCCTGAGTGGCATGATATCGTCGTCTTCGGCTGCGGTGGCCCTTGAAGCATTGGCAGCCACGTATTCGAGCTCTTTCGATACACTGCGCGAGATGCGGAGCGTTGAAAGCCGCGCCTTTCCGGCTCGGATTGGGCTGTTTGGCAACGAAGAGATCCGCAGCGGCTGGGCAGTGCAGATCAAGGGCCGCTCGTCGTCTGAGTCGCTGTAGTAGTCACTGATCGCCGACGCTACCTGATCGGACGAGGCAGTCACGACGGCGTGCTGGGAGTTGACGGTGGCGTTGGCATCGGTATTGCTCTTCTGCACAGCGATTCGGTGTACCGTTTCCGGGCTGGCCGTCGCCTCCAGGCGGATTTGTGGAGGGCTGAGAGTGGCACTGGAGGGCAGTGGTTTGCGCCGGACGACCGAAGGCGGTGTGGTGCTGATGACTGTGTTCGCTGTCTGGAAAGGCTGGGTGTGAACCAGCCGCGGGCTGTCTTTGGGCGGCGGAGGAGGAGGAGGAGATGTCGCAGGCGCAGAGTCAGACCGAGAACGACTCTGCTGTGAGTAGGAAGGCGACAAGGGCAGAACGGTGGCCATTCTTACGACGACGGCACCGCAATGGCCCACTGGTGTCTCGTCGATGTGCCACTAGACGAGGTCAGCAGCATTGACCCAGTCAGGATAGTCAGGATAGCACAGAATGGCTGGGTGGCACAAGCGAGTCACAACAAGACCGAGTTATTGGCCGAAAGCGCGCAAACGAAGAGGATGGTGCGGCGCGTCAGACTCAGGCGACAACTCGCAGTTAATTAAGCCCAACTTTTTGGGGTCGATTACTACTCTATTCAAGCTGTCGCAGGGGAAAGGAGAAAGACGGGGTGAGGGGCCTCGAAGAAGAGTTAGCGTGACCCCCAAAAGCCCCCAAAAAAGGGCCCCTATCCTGGGCCGAAGTTGGTTGATTGGGCGGCGGCGAATTTAGTCCAGGGACAAATGGCTAATAATAAGGCACATCAGCCCTGATCTTCAGGCACCGCAACTCCACCCTGTGACCTAAGTGCTTGGCGCCTATTAGCACGCCCAATTACTCCAATTACTACGGTCCATTCTCTACACTACTATGGGCACTGTGGTTCACGAAAAATAAATTGGACAAACTTACAGACTCTACCATGAGAGGAAACATATCATGCCGTGCTCTGCCTTCACCGATCGGTCGAGTATCGCAGCCACTCGCCCAGGGCCTTGAGGGCTTCCCACCGCACGCTCTCATCGGTGTCCGTCATCAACTCCATAATGCGCACCTTCAGGCCCAAGGCCTCTAGGGTTGCCCGCTGCTCGGGTACCTCGCGCACCAGGTTGCCGACGTCGTTGCTGCCAATGGCCAGCACCTGCTTGTCTGAGTCCCATGGCTTGGCCAGGATCTCGGCCAGCTTCTTGGCCAGTTCGCCCTGCTTATCCTCCAAGATGCGTCGCGCATTTTCGCGCCAGAAGGTCGCATTGCGGTGAGGCGGCGACCAATGCAGGCGACCTGATCGCACCTCGTCAGCATACTCGTCAAACGTTGTCTGGTTCTTGGTGTATTCATCCAGCATCGTCTTGAGCTCGTTCAGGTCCTCGATCAGATCAGGATCTGACAGGTGCCTGGCCGAGAGATTGCTGAGCAAAGCTGGCAATCGTGCGGTTGTCGCCGCCGGAATCAGCCTCTCCTGGTTGGCCGACAGCAGGAAGTTGAGCGTTGACAGCAGCAGCCGTGTCGTCTTCTCCTTGGGTGAGACGCGCAGCAGCTGCGTGTAGAGCGACACCACTTCCTCGTCCTCCTCTAGGCCCACGCCCACCAACTCGGCCTCGAAGCTCAGCTGCCAAATCACTAGCAGCACATGGTACATCAGCTGCAGGCCGACACCGCCACCAAAGCGTGTGTCAATGCTGCGGACGCTGGCCGCCCCGCTCCACACTGTCGAGTCGTTATCTTTTGCCGAGCCCGTAGCTTTTCGCAGGATGTTGAAGAGCGGAGCGACAGTGTCGCCTCTCTGCTTCCAGAACAGCTCTTTGGACCGTTTGCTTCGGAGTAGCAATGAGTACTGCTGAACGGCAAGGTCCTGCAGCGCAGCGTCATCGTGCTTGACTAGATTGGCGAGATAGGAATATAGCTGTGGGAGCACCTCGTCGTCGCGTGGCTGAGGCTTCGTTGACGCCGTTATCGAGGCCGAGACGAGGGCAATGAGCAACGTGGCTGCATGCAGGGGAACTCCATCGTCTGGCTTGCTGGACCGCGACAGGAAACCGATGATGAGCTTGTATGGGCTTGGCCGGCTCACGATCGCAGCAGCGAGAGCAGGTACGTCTGCAACGGCCGGTTAGTTTGAGGCGAGCCACAGAAAGACAGGGAACAGAGTAAAAGGTTCGGACCATACCAGTAACCAGATCAGTTGCCAACACAAGGATGTACTGCAGCAGATCCACCCTCTTGGCTGCCTTCTCTAGCACGCTGCCGCCAGATGGGCCACCCACAAGGAGAGTGCTGTAGCCCTCGAGATCGAGTTCGATAACCTGCTTGCGCACCTCTTTCCGCACCTTATCGACTGCCTTGATCTTCTGTAGCTGGTCCTCGGTCAGATTCCCTGCTCGAACTGCGCCGTCCCAAGGGATCTGCAATAGTCAGCCAGCTGGACGTAACTGCTGCCGCGTCACACCTACGGGTCTGGCCCGGATGTTGGTCTGCACTGTGTTGAGATAGTCGGACGATGTGAGGGCCATGGCGGCAGAAGCAGTATCCAATACTGCAGACCAGCGGACGGCGAGTGGCGAGGGAAAAGCGTCGCTGCGTAGAGTGCTGCTATCCTGCAAGCGGCAGCTTCACCCTCACCTTCCCAGCTCGTAACTACGAAGCTTGTAAGTCGATCTTTCCCAAAGGGAACTTACCCCGTAATACAGATACGCGGTACCGTATCAGCCAATCACCTGGTCCCCTGTTCCCACATCCTCCACACACCCTGGCTCGCTCTTTGACAGCATGGCCCTGCGTGGGAAAAAGTATCTACGTGTAAGTGGATGAACAAATAACGCGAATACACATGTCGTTCAGTCCAGTCGCAGTCGACGCGTCACCATCTTCTTGAGAGACGCACGGGCCAGTAACCGTGTTGTTGTGTTGTGCTGCCAGGGGATTACAATACCATGATAACCGGTGTGCATCCTCCGTCTCCATGGCTGCTCAACCAAAAGCACCGCAGAAGACGGGTTCGAGATGGGGCTGGATGCAGCAAGCCGTCGCCTCGGTCGAGTCCAAGCTCGACACCATTCTCGGCGAGGAGGAGTCTACAACTCCAGCTCCAGCTTCAGGAGCAGCTCGGCTCAGCGCTCAGTCGGCGCCTGTAAAGCGAGGTACGTTCTGACCATGTGCGTTTGGTCGTGCCTGCCTCGACTGATCTTGAGTCAGATTCCCTCGAGGCCGCTCGCAGCGGTGCCAGCACACCATCGAATGACCGTCTCCAGGCACGCCTTGCTCAGGCCATGGCCAGGAAGGCAAGTGCCACCAAACCAGAATCTGTAACGGTGCCGCCAGATCCGAGCTCTCCAAGCCCTACCGATGCCGATGCTGATACAAGGCTTGACGCTGCTGCCGCTGAGAATGATCCCGCCGACGCCACTCGTCCAACTGCTCCCTCTGCAGAACAGGTCGTTAACACAGACTCTTCTGCAGAGGACAGCGGGAGTCAACAGCAGCCAGAGCCAGAGCAGAAACAGGGCCAAAAAGAGACACCTCTGCCCGAGAGCGCTTCGATCACGCCCATCACTCAGATCACTAGCCCTGCAGGCCATGCGGATGATGGTGAAGGTGCCACAGTACCCCCTTCTGAAAAAGAAGGGGATCGGGTGTCCCAGGAGCGGCCAGCCTCGGGCTTGAGCTCGCACCATGCCCGGCAGTCCCTATCAGCGCGTCCATCGGCTGAGTCGGGTCTAACGGACGCGGCCGATATCAACTCGCAGGTAGAACAGGACAAGGTGGTTCAGGAAATGTCAGATGAGATCACTGGCTACATTGAGAAGATAGACACGCTGCAGGCAAAACTCAAGTATCTGGCTTCAGAAGCTGCGCAAGCAGCCAAGCAGGCGGCAGCGTCGGCACAGAATGGCACAGCAGAGAAGAAACTACTCGAAAAGGACGTACAGATCACACTCTTAATGGAGGAGGGTCAGACACTGTCGAAGAATGAGATGAAGCACCTACAAACCATCAAGAAGATTCGGCAACAGTATCTTGCCAGCACCAAAGAGCATGAGCAAACCAGAGCACGGGCGGACAAGGCCGAGCGCTCACTGCGAATCATGGAGGACAAGGCAAGACGGGCGGAGGCCGCAGCTAAGAGAGCAGAGCAAAATCTGGCTTCGAGTTTGAACAATGCGAACGACTTTGCGGCCATTAAGAAGGAAAGAGATGCGCTGGATGCCACCCTGGCAGATATCAAGGCCCAGCTATCTCGAGCTACTGCAAGAGCGGAGGAGGCCGAAAGCAGGGCCGGCACCGAACAGCTGGAGAGAGAGCGAAAGAGGATTGCTGAATTGCAGGATGATCTCACAAGCAGCAAGATCGAGCGAGAGCTAGCCGAGGAGAAGCTTCGGCGCGAGATTAAGGATCTCAAGGCTTCGCTTGAGCGGGAGAAGGAACATTCCCGTCTCATCGAGACCGAGATGCTTGGTGAGCAGGCGACGCTTGAGGGCAAGCTCGAGTCTTTCCGTGCTCGAGCTGAGGAGGTCTCATCAAGTACCCAAGGCAGTGTTCAAGCCAAGTTGCTTCGACAAATTGAGACACTTCAGAACCAGTATTCAGCAGCTAGCCAAAATTGGCAGCGTATCGAGGGCAGTCTGCTTGCCCGCATTACCGCGTTGGAGAAAGAAAGGGACGAGATTGCTGCGCGGGAGAGTGATGTCAGGAAAAAGGTTCGTGAGGTAACGCTCAGGGCGCGCAAGGCCGAAACCGAGGTCGAAGAAAGCCATACACGCCTGGCAGAGCTAGAGAAGTCGCAAATCGAGACCGAGGAGGAAACGCACCGAGCCGATCGCAGGATCAGGCAGTTGGAAGCAGATCTAAGAAAGGCCCAGCAGGAGCTCCAAGACCAGAAGGCACAGGCCCAGAAGGACTTGAACACCCAGTTGGAAGAAGAGCGGGCTAAATGGGCGGCAACGGTTCAGCCGCCCAGGGTGGAGTCTCCTATTGCAACCCTGCGCAGGGGATCCAGCCTTGCGCTCGACCTGAGTGCCGGTCCGCCGGAGCGTGCAGTCAGCCGGCGAACATCTCACCTAGCTATCCGAGAGCTGTTCACGCCTCCACGTCAGCAATCGACGGCCTCAGTCAAGACGATGAGCAATGGCACAATTGTCGAAGCCCCGTACCTGGTGACATCCAACGACCCCGATGAATACTACAATAACTTTCCACAAACACCCATCTCTCAATCTCACGCGTTTTCAGGCCATGCTGGACCCGACTTGGTGTCCAACTCTACTATCGGCGCCGGTCCATCCGTACAGCTGGTCGAACGTCTGTCGTCGAACGTCCGGCGCTTGGAGTCAGAGAAGGCGGCATCCAAAGACGAGATCATCCGCTTGACCACTCAGCGGGATGAAGCCCGGCAGGAAGTCGTCGATCTGGTGCGCGAAGTGGATGCCAAGAAGAAGGTAGACGAGAGACTAGCCGAGCTGGAGGCCCAGCATCAGGAGCTGCGCCAACGGTACCAGACCACGCTTGAGTTGCTCGGTGAGAAGAGTGAGCAGGTCGAAGAGCTCAAAGCCGACATTGTCGACGTCAAGGCCATGTACCGACAGCTGGCCGATACCATTGGGAAGGCGTAGGTGTACGCAACAGATAAGAATGGGATCAGCTTGGCGCTTACGATTCAAGATCGATGCCCTCTCGTTCTGCAGCATTTATAATGTAGCTCCTGACCTTGCCATTAGGGGCGCACTCGAGTGCTGTGCGCCCATCTGCATCCTTTTTGTCACTTTCTGCCCCTCGCTTCAGCAATTCGACCGCCACGTCGCCGTGTCCCTCGCTGACAGCATGATGCAGCGCCGTCTGACCATCCGCGTCACTACCATTGATCGGGCTCTTGCCTTGATCCAACAACAGTCGCACGATCGGCACACTACCCACCGCGGCTGCGCGATGGAGTGGCAGCTGCGCTCGTCTATCCTTGGCCCGTGCACTGGCCCCATGCTTCAGCAGCGTCCGGCACACCTCAAGATTGCCCTTCGATGCGGCGAAATGGAGTGCTGTTGCGCCCGTTGTCGCTGCCAGTGCAGCATCGGCTCCCTTACCCAGTAGGAAGGTTACCGTGTCCAGGCCGGCGTTGTCCTTAAGTGACGCCGCCATCATCAGACTAGTCCACCCAGATCCATCTGTAGCATCAGGATCAAACGACCGTGCGTCCGCCAGCAATTTCACAATCGCTAGGTGGTTGTACGCACTTGCCCAGTGGATCGGGAGCCGGTCGTCGGCATCGCGTTGCTGCCGCAGTTTAGGGTTCGCCGCCAGCAGTGCCTCTACTGCCGCAAGCCGGCCTTCACGACTGGCCGTGTGGATCGCGTACTTGTCTTCCTCTGTGGAAGCCATGGTGGGTTGAGGATTGAAAGTGCAGGCGATGGTGGACTGACTTGAGGAAATGTTATTATTATTTGCCCCGCGATGTCAATGCCAAGCCGGAGTTTAGCTAGACGTGAATCGTAAATCCGGTGCTGGCACTATTCCTTCGAAAAGTTGCTGTCGTCGACAACTTGGTCGACAGTGCGCTCTTGACGATGGCCGCCGCCGCCGCCCAAGCCACATCGGCAGCCGCCCGCAGCCTCTTTGGTGAGGACTACGGACTCGTGGCCTCTGATACTGCGCTGTCCACCCTGGTGACGTCGTACAAGCGCAAAGAGGAATACTCGTCCGTTCAGACACTCCCCAAATCCCTCGAAGCACAAGCGGCCGGTCGACCGGTGAAGAAGCCGAAGCACGGCCAAGCATCCTCGTTGCAATCGTCAAACTCCAATGCTCTCGTTCTCTCGACAAAGGGCGGCGATGACGCTGCCGCACCACACACTCCATCGTCCTCGCTCATCCGACGGCCAGGATTGATTCAGCCGAAGCCACAATGGCACGCGCCATGGAAGCTGATGCGCGTCATATCCGGCCATCTCGGTTGGGTGCGCGCGCTGGCGGTCGAGCCGGACAATCAATGGTTCGCGTCGGGCGCAGGCGACAGGACAATCAAGATCTGGGATCTCGCCTCGGGCAAGCTACGCCTCACGCTTACCGGTCACATCTCAGCCGTGCGCGGGCTCGCCGTCAGTAGCAGACAGCCGTATCTGTTCAGCTGTGGCGAGGACAAAATGGTCAAGTGCTGGGACCTCGAGACCAACAAGGTGATCCGCCACTACCACGGTCACCTGTCCGGCGTGTACACACTGTCTCTCCATCCGACCCTCGACGTCCTCGTCACCGGCGGCCGTGACGGCGTTGCCCGCGTCTGGGACATGCGCACCCGGTCCAACATCATCGTCCTCAGCGGCCACAAAGGCACCGTCACCGACGTCAAATGCCAAGAAGCCGACCCGCAAGTCATCTCCTCCAGTCTCGACTCGACCGTGCGGCTGTGGGATCTCGCTGCTGGCAAGAGCATGGGCGTGCTTACCCATCACAAGAAGGGCGTGCGCAGTCTGGCGATCCACCCCAACGAATTCACCTTTGCATCGGCATCCGCCGGCTCAATCAAGCAGTGGCGCTGCCCCAAGGGTGAGTTTATGCAAAACTTCGACGGCCACAATGCCATCATCAACTCGATTTCCGTCAACCAGGACGATGTCTTCTTCTCTGGCGGCGACAACGGTTCCATTGCCTTTTGGGATTGGAAGACCGGCCACTGTTTCCAAAGGGCAGACTCTGTTGCCCAGCCCGGCAGCTTGGACGCCGAGGCCGGTGTCATGTCCAGCACCTTCGACCAGACCGGCTTGCGTCTGATCGTTGGCGAGGCCGACAAGACTATCAAGATCTGGAAACCTGACGACTCTGCCACGGAGGAATCCCACCCCTTGGACTGGAAGCCGACTCTGGGCAGGACAAAGTACTGAAAGTCTAGAGTTTCTTTTCCCTTGCCTCGCTGCTTACCCTTGGGGTTTACATTTGGTCACGATGATAATGGTCACCTACCTGCCGGTCGGCCTTCTTTGCGTTCATGATACCCGCCTCCTAGAAGGATGAAAATCTGCCAGCAACAGAGCCGGTTTACCCCTCAGATCAATTCGGAACTCGTTCGAATATGGATGATGCATAGGGAGCTTTGTACTCCTTGCACTGATCAACCATTCATTTCGACCATCCAAATACTCTGGCCAACACCCCTTCTCTTCCGACCCTTTCTCACCCACCACCATTTCATCAATCTCACCGCACAGCATGCGGCAGCGTACCGCGACAGGTGTCTGCCACACGCAGACAAAACCGATCCACTTGCCCCAACCAAATACCCTCTTCTATCTCTCCTACTGCTGCTGCTGCTGCTGCTACTTCTGCAGTTATTGCCATTCTAGGCCACTCTATACCCCCCCTGCCTGGTGCAATGTCCACCAACCGCCCGCCACTGTCCAGGCATACTTGGCTGCGGCAGGAAAGACTTGGATGATGAAATGATTTCAACTCTGCTCGTTGTGGCTGTGGTGGAGGAGGGGGGGCGGTGTGTGTGACAGCCCAGGGTTTATTATCGTCAACAAAATTTGCCTTTTTTTGGCCTTGTTTGATACACGTGCAAAAGGGGGAAACTCGATCTTAGGCCCAGTGGTGAAGTCAGTATTCAGCCCCCCTGGAGTTTGTCGG
Source organism: Chaetothyriales sp. CBS 135597 (assembly GCA_003709825.1). Taxonomy (NCBI): domain Eukaryota; kingdom Fungi; phylum Ascomycota; class Eurotiomycetes; order Chaetothyriales; species Chaetothyriales sp. CBS 135597. Next base: position 78,457 of record QQXN01000027.1, on the reverse strand, counting down.
GGGAATAAATGGTGGGGAGTTCTGTCAGGACGAACAAAAATCAAGAAATCCATTTACAATATTATTTTAATCTCCAGGACAAAACTAAATTGCCGCCGTTCGGTTTTTGTCCCTGCTTGTTACTGTTACTGTGACTGCTTGTGGTGGTTGGTCGCTTTATTCTTCAAAATGAACTCTTTGGTGTGCGGCTGCTGTGTGAGAAAGAATGATTTGAGCTCTATCATAAGGTCGATTTTCTGTCATTACGAGTCCAGAAATGGAACACTCTGACGGAACGTATCGCTCGTGCTGCTCCTGCTGGTTGCCAGACTCCCCTGTTTTGATATCGATTCCTCCTGGTCCGCCACCTGTGGCAGCACTAGGACCAGCACTATCACCCTACTCATGGCCATGGCCATGCGGTCCTCTAACAGACCGACCTAATTCGGCATCAACCATCTGCTGCATCGACTCCTCGTACAGCTGCCACGCCATCATCGACAGCTGGGCACGCCTAAGATCGTTGATATTCTCCCATATCAGATCGATATCCTCTCTGATCTCCGTGTTCTGTCTGAACAGCTCTGATATTGCGGCCTGGAGCGGCAGCAGCAGCAATTCTACCACCGCCACTGTGACGCAGCTGTGCGATGGCGCATTGTCTTGCCTGTGCAGCGGGAGACTCTGTGGAGTGACATTGCCGTTGTATGATGATGATGATGATGAAGATGAAGATGGAGCTGCTGTCGCTGTTGTTGCTCTTGGCGCAGCGGCAGCAAATTCTGCAGGGGCCGGCTTCGGTGCGAATGCATCAGCGGAGGTGCTGCCGCTCCGGTTGCTATTATCCTTGTCATGATGCTCGCCGGCCCTGTCAGGAATGCTGTATGTCACGGGTACAGTCAAGTCGTGCATGACCACGTGCGGCTCTGTTGCCTGATGGGTCAACTGAACACCTGGCTCTTGAGATGAGCTAATAAGTCTTTCTGCCCCCTGTTGCATTGATCCTTGGCAAGAAAAACATTGTGGTCTGCGAGCGCAGCGTGTTGCTCTCTTTTATACATACCATCTGTCCTTGTTTGACTCCTGGTGATACACAGCATGCTCCCGCATCCATCTCAGACCGAGAGAGTGAATCATAGCTGCCAAACCAAACACTGACTCAGTTGCTCATCATCCACTGATCTTGTCCATTCGAGACACACAAACGCGACCCACCTTCGTCCTCTCCTATGGCACACGAGGCCGCCGGAGAACCAACCAAAATACGTTTGAAGAATTGAGTAGCATTCCCTCTTCACACCACTTCCTGCCCAGTGACTTGGCAATATTCAGCAGGCACAACTCACTCAGACTCCGCAAAGCCCAGGGAATGCGTCTGTTTCAAACAGGGAAGTTGGCAACCGAAGAGAGTGAGATAACTCGTATGAGATGTGAGGTGTGAGAATTGAAGCTAGTAGGGTCAGGGCTCGGGGGGCACAAATAAGAGGTTTCTTAGGCTTATCGCCGTTATCAGTGCTGACATAACACCCGTATTCAGGCCTGACAGGTATTAAGCAATTTTCAGATCCCAAAAGGACTGTTGAAATGCCTTTAGCCCCCGTTGCTGGCACGTTGTTCAAACCTAACTTATGTAGTGCACTGTTCGTATGGTGTGAGCAGAATTTAGTACCATGCAGCTGCAGGAATTACCAGGATCGACCATTTCCAAAAATCTGTCCGGTACGGCTCCTACGTCCCCGGATCGCTGGCATCAATGAGTAATATGTTGACAATATGCAGCATGGAATAACATGCCCAGCCATGTGTCATGCATATGCCGCGCAATTAGTGGTCTGGTGTGACAAATGTTCGAGGAAATCAAACGGCAATGGAGCCATCGAGATTCGTCGGATTTCAATGGGCCTCGTGTTGCACCCTGCCAAGCTGACAATTTGACGCGCTCTGATTCGCTGCCGTATTACTCATCCTTCCTTCCACATGGGCTCCTGGAAGAGATTGAAGAAGGACGGGTGAATGATGGTTGCAAATAAACCAATCAGGATTGGTTCTTACACATCTATTGAAATGTTCGCAGCGAACTGTCACCAAGTATATCAGACCATGGAGTCGCCCAGTTCCCTTGACTACAGGGACATCTTCACTTCTCATTCAGGCCAACATTACAGAAAGACGGACGTCCCCTTTACGGAGATCCACTGTCAATCACGTCTTTCACAATAGCGTCTGTACCTTGTACTGCCCGCTGTTCACAAAACACTCAACAGAATCACAATCAAGATGGACTCGAATGTCGGCATCAACACGCCCTTTCTACCCCCGGCATCGGATTACAAAACATTCCTGGCCCCAGACAGAGATATGCCGCATAAGGAGCGTCACTCTTCCCATGGCGAATTGGTCCGAGACAGCATCATAGGCTTTGCCGACGGTCTCACCGTGCCATTTGCTCTCACCGCAGGCCTGTCGTCTCTTGGCTCAACAAGAATAGTCATTCTCGGTGGCCTCGCCGAGCTCTTCGCAGGCGCAATCTCCATGGGCCTCGGGGCGTTCCTTGCCAGCGTCACGGAGAAGCAGCATTATGAGGTTGAGGAGAGGCGGGAGCGCATGGAGGTGCGCGAGTGTCCGGAAGCCGAGGAGGAGGAGATTTACGAGATCTTCGAGAATTATGGTATCAGCAGAACCGACTGTGCAGGCGTTATAAATTCTTTGAAGAAAAATGAAGACATGTGGGTCAAGGTATGTTTCTCGATTGAATCCCTGTTATCAGTTTAGCGGCGGCGGTGTCGGCATCTAACAGCGATCGTATAGTTCATGATGGATTTCGAGCTTTGCTTGACGAAACCCGAGCCTTCGCGGGCCTGGATTGAAGGCCTGGTGATGGGCCTGTCATACTTCCTTGGAGGCCTTCTACCCATGGTACCTTACTTCGTCTTTGATGACGTCAGCCCTGCTCTCTTCACCAGTATCGGCATCACTGCAGTCATCTTGCTGGTCTTCGGCTATGTCAAGGCGATCATTACGGGCACCAGACATGTGGACGCAGGATGGAGCGCATTGCAAACACTTGTTATTGGCACCTTGGCCGCGGGCGTGAGTTATGCGATAGTCAAGCTTGTTGGTCAGATAGAATGATAGAATGAGTTTGATGAAACTCTGAAAAGGAAGGAAAGTGAAAGAAGGAAAAAAAGGGAAAAAGGGGACAGGGAAGAGCGACAACTTTGTGCAAAATTGATAACTATAAAAGTGGCGTTACGCTGTCTGTGGCACGGGAAAACACAGAAAGTGTATGATGGAGGGATCAGACGGGAGGCTTGACCCGAACTGGATATAACTTACCTGTAACTTTACTTAAAGGACGTCAAATTTTGGAGTACGAGCGGCAATTCATGAACTGTCTTTCTTATGACTTACCTCGGCCATTATCTGTTCTGTTAGCTGAATCGGCGTATAGGCATCCCTACAGGCAAGTCTTGAAAACAGCGGCACTTTGGACTTTTGTAGCGGCTACATGGTCGCTAGTACTAGGAAGAACCTACGGCAACAAGACCCACAGCCACGATGGACGGGCCGCTGGCGGAGATCACCAACCGAAACAAGCTTCGCTTCCCTAATTGCCGCTCACGATGCCCTAGACGGCACCGGTTTGGACAGCATTCAGAGGCGTTAACATCAAAAGGCATGACCTTCACCATCAAGACCAGGTTCACTCAACCTTGGAGGCTACGGTCTGGGGAAGACGTTGTACAGAAGGTATGCCTTTCATCGAGTCTGGCTTGGCGGTAACCACTATTGGAACCTGGAAGCAAGGGAGGAAGGGCTTGGTAAGAACTATATCATTAGGGTGTCAGCCGCTAAACGCCACATGACGACACTCGTGGCACCAAAAGCGACAGGTAACAAGATTTTCACGCAGAGTACGTACTCGTACTGTGTACTTCAAGGCTTAAGCATCTGGGTAAGGCTGAGTCAAAGGGTGCCAACGGTCAAATTGCTCTCTCTCTCTCTCTCTCTCTCTAGTACAGAGTATAAGCTGTAAGGGATTATTTCCCCCTCAGTTGCCTCGGTTACTAGTGCTCAAACTTTGATGGTGCCATGCCTGGTTACCAACAGACTTTGATATTACTTATCAATTGGATCTTGACTGCAGGATTGACAGATTGATAGCTGCATGTGGTGAGGAAGTTATAACAGATCTGGTCTAGTCGAGGTATTTAATATGGGAATGAGCGAATGCTTGGCGGAAAGAGCATCATGATCTAGCCAGTATTTGGCCCCAAAATTGAATCAGATGACGAACGCTGAAAGACAGCGGCGGAGGCCGTCCGTTCGAAATATCGATTGTGGATCAATTAGAGCGGCAATTAGGAATCGATTTAATCATCGCGTGGGCGAGTGACACGTGTAGCTTCTTCCAGAAGTACCTCTGGGTCACATTCCTAACAACATAACACCCAGCATTGCTTGAGGAACACACAACACAACAGGCGCAAGGTATCTCCGAGATCACGTGAACCTTGGGCGCTCGCACGTGAGTTCATTATCCTGCTGGCCCTATAGTGCCAAGCCTGGACTTGACCACACAGTATTGTCCTCCAAGGGGCACGGCATTCCATTGGGGATGCAACATTCCCCCTCAATGCCAACTTGGCTGCTAGCGCACTTGTGCTTCCAGAAATCAGAGCCCCTCTTTCGGAATATCCGCAATTCTCTAATCCACCAGATGCTTCCGGTGGAAAGGGGAACCAATGGCGGAAGCATCCCCCACGCCTCTTCATGCAGTGCATATGCATATTGGATTTAAATGGCAAAGCTTATTTTTCATATACGAGTGCTAACTTCGGAGTAGATGTGGTGAATAGGAGGATAGAATGATGTGTCGGATATAAAGCTGAGCAGCTGTTGCAATGCGGAGGATCAACATGTGTGTTACCGAGGGGAATAACAATGAAGTCAGCCTTGCTAATCCTTTTCTTTGCAGGCCTCCTGAACAGAGCTTCGGCCGAGGAGTATGACTATATCGTGGTAGGTAGCGGTGCTGGTGGTGGGCCGTTGGCCAGCCGCCTTGCACGGGCAGGATATAGTACTCTCTTGATCGAAGCTGGCGACGATCAGAGCGACAACCACAATACCACGATTCCTGGCTTCCAGGCTTTGGTCACTGGTGACCCCCAAGTCCGCTGGGATTACTACGTTAACCACTACCCAGATCTGGAGCGCCAGAAACAAGACCCCAAGTTCGTATACTCCCTAGACAATGGTGAGCAATACGTCGGTTTAACACCACCTTCCGGTGCCGAACCGCTTGGAATTTTGTACCCACGGGCAGGCACCTTGGGTGGATGCGTCTCGCACAATGCGTTGATCTGGATCACGCCCTTTGAAAGCGACTGGAACAACATCGCGGCTCTTACAGGAGATGAGTCCTGGTCGGCGAGTAATATGGAACAGTATCTCGACAAAGTTTACGAGTGGCTCTTCACCGAGCCCACCGATCCATTAATTCTGCTCAAGGACTTGAAGCTTGTTCAGCACCTTCTAGGCGGGGCATCCGTTGTTGGAACTCCTGGTCTTGATATTGACATCCTCAACCCGGTCACAGGACTTGCAAATGCCATCCTCAACAACCCCAACTATCCAACTACCAATCGCGACTCAAACGAAGGTTTCTATAATATCCCTCTCAGCATGCGGGATGGCGCCCGCAATGGTGTCCGGGAATTCATCCTCGATACAGTCAACGCCGGCTATCCATTGACTGTGCGCACCAACTCCCATGTAACGAAAGTGAACTTCGATACGTCCGGGTCGAGTCCAGTCGCAACTGGGGTTGAATTTCTCGATGGCACTCATCTTTATAGTGCGAGCCCTTTGAGCGGTGGCACGGGGACCGCGGGGTCTGCCACAGCTAGCAAGGAGGTGATTCTGTCTGCGGGTACATACAACACCGTGCAGCTGTTGAAGCTGAGCGGCATTGGGCCTCGTGAAGAGCTCGAGTCATTTGATATCACTGTCATACAGGACCTGCCTGGCGTTGGAACCAACCTCCAGGACCGATATGAGATTGGCCTCAACGTCAAGCATCCCGACGATTTCGCCGTGCTTGACGGGTGCACTTTCGATGCAAAGGAGCACGACGAGTGCTTTACTCAGTGGCAGAACAATCCCTACATTCTCGCCCAACGAGGTGCCTACGCTACAGACGGTCTTGCAGCTACAATGATAGTCCGGTCTGACTATGCAGCGGACTCGGATCACGATCTATTCATCCTTGGCGGCCCCGTCAACTTCACAGGCTACTTCCCTGGCTGGTACGATAGCGCTGTGGCTGATCATCAGCACTTCTCATGGTACGCGCTCAAGGCAAAAACGGGCAATCGAGCTGGCACAGTGGAGCTCCGTTCGACCGATCCTCTCGATACTCCTATCATCAACTTCAACTACTTTGACACGGGCACTACGACGGACGGTGTTGACGCCAAAGATGCCTTGGCCTTGGTCCAGGCTCTGAACATCTCACGCCAAGCACTCGAGGACTACTCTAACTTTGACATTTTAGGAGGCAGCGACTTTGTGGAGCAATACCCAGGACCTGAAGTGCAAGGGGATGAGCAGCTGGAAACTTTCGTCAAGAACCGGGCATGGGGGCACCATGCGTCGTGCACAAACCCGATCGGTGCTGATGACGATCCGAATGCAGTGCTCAATTCGAAATTCCAGGTTCGTGGGGTGGAGAATCTGCGAGTAGTGGATGCGAGCGTCTTCCCGACGATTCCAGGGGTGTTTATCACGGCGCCAATCTTGATCGTAAGCGAGAAGGCCGCTGATACGATTCTAAATGGATGATATATGATATATGAGGTCATAGGAACTGCCGCAAAAAGGAATGTGCATAACGTAGCCTGATAGTGAGTCGCTCTTGCCAAAAAGTCATCCAATTACCCCTCTTTCCAAGCGGGTGCTTTCCACGGTCTGTTTTCGTTTTATTAATTAAGTTGACGCAACTCACCACGCAAGGCCAAACTACATTGCCCAAGTCAAATACTCTTAGAGTTCCAAGTGAGATGCATGAACTTTATGTTTTAGCCATCATTCGTCCGGGGAAATGAATATATTCAATAATTCTTTCTCCGACGTGCGTCAGCCTTTTCGCAAGTAGAAGGTGCACAGAAGTTAAACACAGGGATAAGGTTTGACCTGGGACCCGAATAAGGAAGGAGCTACCTTCCATGTCGAACTCTGTTTTAGTTTTGCCGAAGTGAGAAGTCACTGCCTTGTCTGTGTTGTAACCCCGCTCCAGTATCAAGTTGGCAGTTTTCCAGTTGCAATAACTCGAATATGAATTAGTGCTGCTCATGTCATGGTCAGGGCCAGCCTGTTGTAGTAAAAAGCCCCGAAAGGAGCAATTGCGGCTGTAGTGCTGAAGAATTAGTTTGGCCAATGTTGTCCCTGTATCTTGGTTCGATATTGACGCATGTGCCCTGATTGCGGGGTTAGCCTGCCACTCACCCACCACTCACCCACCACTCACCCACCACGCACACCCATCACTCACCCACCCACCACCACCTTGGAACCTCGTATCCGGTCCACGTTATCACCACTTGTCACCTCCTCGGAGGCTTTTCAGGCTCATGACAGGCTGACCGAAGCAGCTGCCCCTTTCGATGAAGAATTTCCCCTTTGTTTAGTCGTGGTTTGAACACCCCACCCCACCACCGTTCTGTTAGACTTCCACCGGAAGCCAGTTCGCCAGTTCTTCAACGAAAGTATGGGCTCCGGATCGGCACCTCGAAACGAGCGGGCCGCTACGGCTTGCCTAAGGTGTGGTGTAGCCGACAGAAGCTAAGGGTACGTATCGTGGGGGAAAGAATGGCCAGCCAGGCGGCCAGCCAGCTGACCCTACCTACCTCAACCCTGATCACCTGGTGTCTTGTTGTCTCTTATTAGTGCGATACTGAGAAGCCTTGCGTGCTTTGCCTCCGGGCCGGCGTTGACTGTCAGCTGCGCCGCCGGCCGAGATCAGCCAGCAGAGGGAGGGCCACGTAACGTCCAGCACCGACGTGTTGGGTTGAGTATCCCCCGGGGAAATCGGACAATAATGCAGGCACCAGTGGGGCACGATGTCCCCCTTCAACACCAAGCACAGACCATCACCACCGTTGTTGGGTGCAGCAGCAATCACCTCGGCCGACCCGTGCCCTCGGTTGTGAGATACTCAAGCAAGGGGGTATCGGTACTTGCTGAAGGAGCGACACCCCTTTTTCCAATTGAGCAGAGTGAGTTACATCCATCCGGAGTTAGCAGATCGAACGTCAGCCTCACAACCACCACCCTCGACAAGCAGCATTCCTGCCGGCGGACTGGTCACATCCCCAATGTTGCCAAGCTTCAGACCAAACACGTGCCGCCACAGCAGACATGGACGCTGCTGGGTATGCAGATGCCTCCTGTGGCGGTGATGGAAGCTATGATTGATGCCTACTTTGATCGCTTCAGCTGGTTTATTCTGCGGCCCTCGTTTTTCCGCCGTGACAAGTTGGTACGAGCCTGTTTGGACCCTCTCAAGCTGGTGCCCGACATTGTTCTGAAGCTTCCCAGCATCTCATACAGGTGCTGAAAGACTGTCAGATCGAGACGATACAAGTCTACATGTCTACCACATCTATCATGGAAGTCCTAACTTGGCCTTTGCTTACTCAGGGATTGCTGTGCGGATACCTTATGGGCTATCACTGCATAATAGCACACCATCCAGTGCAGCAGTAGCGTTCGAGCTTGCAGAGCGATGCTGGAATCACTTAATGGTTGCAGAGACATTTAGCTCCATGACCGATCACTTCGCTACGACCTATATTCTCGACATGGATGACATGATGCTTGAGTTCATCTTTTCACACTCACCCAACTTGAGTTGAAGATGGTTACAGTCTTACATGGGCCACCTTTCATCGGCTCAAGGATAGCATTTACACCTGTCTCAGGGAAACGGTGCGCAACTTTCGCGAACTGCGTATGCAAAACCCGGTATCTCTGAGAGTTCTGAACGACTTGTCAAGGTTGTGAGACAGGCTAAGGTATCGCTTGAAGAGTGACGCCAGATCTTGCCCCCTTTTTTTGATTTCAGAGATGGCAAAACGAGGATCCCACAAGCTAGTTCGAAAATGACAGGACGCTGTCGTTTGAGCAACGAGTACTCTGCCTACAGGCAATAATACTACAGATAATATATGACAGCGCTGTTATTTATATCAACCGTCCACTGCTGGAACACCCGATTACAGGTCCTTGGATGTGGAGGGGTAAAAACCGAAGAGACCTTGACTGTCCTACAAGAAACTGTGAATGTGGCACTCCGCACCTCCCGGGTTCCGATCCTGAGGTTCGAACATGAGATGGCTCTTTCGTTCTTCTTTGTTCGCTACTTTAGTGCAGGCTTCATCTTATGTGTGCCACCAGCCTGCTTTCCGTTCAGCCAGATGGCACAGGAAGCCAAATCCAGTATCCTCAATATTATCTGTGCGAGCAAATCCTTGATGCATCGCAGTCTGATTGCAAAACATTCTCCGGAGATACTAACCAGTCTTTTGAAAGTCACGCTGGATCGTGAGATCGATGTCGCTTCCGATATCAGTCAAACAAACGAAAAGCTGCACAAGCTGCCGCCCCTGATGTGGCTAGATATGACCTCAACCCTGCTGGCCATCCGACCTCGGTCTCATCCAGAGGCAGACTCACAATGGGAGACCATTCGTGGCGACGTTCCCTGGCTATCGTTCTCAAATGGAGGCCAATGGAGTTCCTTGCCGTATTCTGCTGCTACTAGTGATATGCTGGATGGCGACTTTGGTGACAAGCGAAGAAGCAGCCCCATGGACGCCTTCGCGCAAGGTGAGTCGAAGTGATACTGAAGCAGACGTCCAAAACTAATTGAACAGCAACACTTGGTGGTTACAATATTGAGTTCAAGGACATATCTGGATTCTAGGCATGCCTATTGTGTGCGATGCAAGGTCATGGCTTGTTGTGTGAGTAAATCAGAGACCGCTTGTCACCGGACGTGGCAGAGAGGACGTTAATGCCTTGTACAGAGTGTTCTCGGGGTGGGTTTATACAAGGGTGGTCCTCATTGTGCAGTACTGCGAGATCAGCATTGATCTGCAGGGCAGAAGGTCACAAGTGTGCCAAAAATATAGTTGGCAATATGGGAACCTCCTGTTCTGTGGAGTCTGGCTCATAGCTACCCGTTATAATTCGTCAGATTGATCATCAACAGCATCTGCAGCAGGTTACATATCTGTTTTGGGCTAACGTTGCGGCTGTATAGCAGCTTGGTGCGCCAGGCGGCAGTATACAGAGACATACACAGATACATGCGAGGCGGGCATCCTTAGCGAGGCGGGCACCCTGGGACAGAAGCATATCATCAACAACAGGGCGGCCTGATGGGTCCAGCACGTCGATCAGGGTCAGGATCAGCGTGCGCGTGCGGCACAGCCTTGCGAGACACAGAGAGGGAAGGATTCTGTTTTAGCGGTGGCAACAGGAGCGGTGGATCATACTGGGAAGACTGACCGACCCAGCAAAATGATAAGCGAGTAAAATACATACATAGTATAACTTACAGCACGCGCGCGTCTCCACGTGTAAGTTAGTATAGTGATGATCACTACAAAAATAACATCATCATTCCCCCACACCAGTTCCTTCGTCGGTCGTCGTTTCAAAAGCAAAGCTTGATGGCACCAAGGTTGGCCAGGGTTTGGCCACGCCAAGCAGGGGGAGAATGCTTAACTTGACTTACCCTCTAAGATAGTATAAGATAGAGGGAAGTAAGCCACACACCAGGACAGGATCTCAGCGACGACGAACAAAATAGGCGCATTGGTGATTATGATAAAATCTATGCCAGACTAAGCTGGTGTCGCTTGAATCACCCTCCCCTTGGAGGTTATTGAGCCAGGATGTCTGCAGAAACATGTGCACCTAACTTTTTTCTTTCTTTTTTTTTTTTTGTTTTCTGAAGTGAGTTTCTTTATTGGCACCAGCAATGCGGGTGGAATGATTGTAGGGCGAGGGTTGTTGACCAGTAGAGTGGATGGATGGTGTGACCATGCCCGGCCTGTTGGCTCGTTAGTGGTACAGAGGCCCTTAGAGTGAGTGGCCCTGTAAGAATCAAGGCGCTCGGATGTGTAGATCTGTCATGGATTGGGACTCGGTGGTTCGGTTGCAGGATGACGAGGTGGCAGAGGTCGAGAGCGGGAGAGAGAGCGAGAGAGAGAAAGACACACATACGTAAGTGTGACGTCAACACCTCTCTTCTCTCCTCCTCACCACTGCCTCCCTCGGCATCCAATTCCAATTCTCCATGCATCGAGGCGTAATACAGCTGTAGGGTCCTGGGTAGGGTAGGACCAAGCCAGTGGGAGAAATAAGGAGAAAAAAAAAAACAAAAAAGAGGGAACGGACAGACAGCCACGTAAAAGGTTCGGGTCGAAAGGCGGCGAGGTGGGAAGCAGCGAAGCAGGAGGAAGGTGCATGCAGGGCCACATCAGCATGACGATTTTCGAAATACGAAATGTCAACTTTTGATTTCCTGGCCTGTAGCCGACCTTTCTTCCTTCTTTTTGGGCATACCTTACCCGAATTTCCATAACAGATTGATACATTGGGGGAGGGGAGGGGGGGGGGGGGGAGGGATGTGATGTGATGTGATGCT
>QQXN01000027.1:0-66752 GCA_003709825.1 Chaetothyriales sp. CBS 135597 | reverse complement strand
GGGGGGGGGGGGGGGGGGGGGGGGGGGGGGTGGTTAGCGACGTCAAGGGCGTCGCTCAATGCGGTTTAATGCGGCTGGAGCGCGGCTGCAGAGGACTACGTAACCCCATGTCGGGCGCCTTCCAGAGAGGGAAAGGCCTGTCCGCGATAAATTTCCCGCGAGCTCTTGTCGCTTAAGCAGAGAAAAAAAACAGAGGAAAAAAAAAAGAGAAAAGAGAAAAAAACTCTGCAGACAGACAGTGGCAGGCTTGTCTGGTATTATTCGGCGATTATTCTTTTCCGATGTTGAGCCGCTTGAAACGCCTTTTGAGTAGATTCTTTCCAATCAGCTAATGTACCAGAGAAAAGGTCAAAGGTCAAAAGTTAAGTCATGGAATTTCTCCCTCCTTGTGTGGTCCAGGATTTTCTCATTTGCTGCTGGGGTTATTTCCTTGGCGCATGTGTAACCCTGGTAAATTCTCCGATGCCGCAAGTCTATTCACATGTGGTGGGGGTTAAATACGAGCGTGACGGCGTTTCGTCATTTTGTCATGACTTTGTTTTGTGTAATCGATCAGGTTTTCATGTTAATTTGTAATGCTGTAAAACATACAGCCTCGTGCGTAACCAAAAGGCTCCACCATCTGCACTGGAGCCGAATTGCCTCCTCGACGATTTCCCTCAGCAGATTTGGACGTTGGCCGAAGTCGGACAAGTGTGCACGATGTTCGCTTCTAAGAACATCATTGCCCGAAGGGTGGTGGTGGTGTCTTCAACGAGTCACACCCATACACCCAGTTCTTCTGTCCCCTTGAAACGCAAAGGAGACAAGGGCGAGTGCCGCTGGAGGACGCGAAGATGTCGGTCCTTCGCAAGTCCTCTCGCTATCTGCAGCTCCTCGTTGCTGCTGAACCAACAAAGACGGATATCTTGATCCTGCTTACAGGCACTGTGTCGGCCATTGTGTCTGGAGTGCCGTTCCCCATCATTGGTATCATCTTCGGTCAACTTCTGGACGACTTTAATGCCGCAACATGCAGTGTCAACGACCAGGAGGACTCCTTCTATCAACGCCAAGTGAACAGCAACATTCTGTTGATGCTTTATCTCTCCATTGCCCAGTTCGTGACGGTCTACACTCATCTGACCTGTTTCAGCCTTGGTGGTGCCCGGCTGGCCCAACGGCTGCGAGAGAGCTACCTGAAGAATCTGCTACGACAGGAGCCTTCGTTCTTCGACAATGTCACCCCTGGCGAGGTTGCCTCCCGGCTCAATGGCGATATTCAGACTATCCGAACAGGAACCTCAGAGAAAGTCGGGATTTGTTTGTCGAGTTTCTCCTTCTTCGTCACCGCCTACGTGATTGCGTTCATCAAGGACACCAAGATTGCTGGCATGTTGGTCTGGCTGATCCCGGCCTACTTGGCAACGACACTGGTCGGCAGTCATTACGTTGAAAAGTACTCGGAATTGGTATCCAAGCATGCAGCATCTGCAGCATCCATCTCGGCCGAAGCCCTCTCAAACGTCCTGGTCGTGCAGGCATTCGGGGCCAATGCTCGGCTGGAGAAGATCTTCTCTGACCAACAACTGGCCTCGGAGCGCGAAGGTGGCAAGAAGGGATTCACCACTGGTGTTCAAGTGGGAGTCATGTACTTTGTTGCCTACGCCGGCAACGCTCTTGCATTTTGGCAGGGCAGCAAACAGATTGCGCGTGCTGTCACTGAAGAGTCTACTGCAGCTACCGTTGGCAAAATCTTCACCGTCATCTTCGTCATGGTCGAAGGTACGTTGATTCTCAGTCAGGTTGCCCCCTTTCTCCACATGTTTAGTGCCGCATCGGCTTCATTTCAGAGAATCCACGACGATATGGCCTATAAATCGACCATCGATGCCATGTCAGACAAAGAGGGCGCACCACTGGTCGATACCAAGGGCGGATTCGAGTTTCAGAAGGTCACATTCAAGTATCCTTCTCGACCGGATACTACGATTATCAAGGAGCTGAATCTTGAGATCCCTGCCGGAAAGCACACAGCGATCGTGGGAATGTCAGGAAGTGGCAAGTCCACAATTGCTGGATTGCTGACCCGACTGTACGACCCCACAGAAGGACAGATTCTGCTTGACGGCCAGGACTTGCGTACGCTTAACACCCGCCAGTTGAGAGGTTCTATCGGACTTGTCCAACAAGAACCAGCGCTGTTGAATCGTTCGATCTTGGAGAACATTGCCCACGGTCTTGTCAACTCGCCTCACCCAGAGCATAGCCACTTGCAACCGGTCCTGCTTGGTCCAGAACTGGCCAAAGTTGCAGAAGCAGTTCGAAATGGAGACGACTTATCTGTTGCAGCCGAGAGACAAGGTCCTGTCATGACAGAGATTGTGACGCTTGTTCAGCAAGCCGCTGTTCTGGCCGATGCCACATCGTTCATCTCCTCTCAAAAAGCTGGCTACGGTACAATGGTGGGCACCAGTGGACGACTAGTGAGCGGTGGCCAAAAGCAGCGACTTGCTCTTGCAAGAGCTCTGGTCAAGGACCCAAAGATACTCATTCTCGATGAAGCCACGGCAGCGCTAGACTCGGCCAGCGAGCAGCGTATCCAGGCTGCCCTGACCAAGGTGGCAGCGGGAAGGACTATGGTGTCGATTGCACATCGGCTGGCCACGGTCAAGTATGCCGACAAGATCATTGTCCTGAAGGAGGGCAGCATCCTTGAGGAAGGCGATCACACGTCACTCGTGGCCAAGGGCGGCACATATGCCAGCTTGATACAGATGCAAAACCTCAAGCCGAGACACGATGACGAGCTCGAGTCACTGCAGAGTGCAACTGACGTTAACAGCATCACGGACAAGTCTGTTGTTGACGAGAAGAACCCGGATCAGGTTTCGCAACGAGAGATTGATGAGCCTGTTGCTCCTGGAACGGAAGAGACAGCGGGTGATGCGGACGAGGACGCCGGTGTGACATCAACCAGGTCGCTGCCATCTGTCATGGCAGGATTGTTCAAGTTTGTGCGGCCGTACACGCTGGTCATTCTAGTTGCTCTGCTGTCTGCCACCATTGTGGGAGGCTCTTATTCTGCCGAAGCCGTCATCTTTGGAAACACGGTTGGCAAACTCAACCCATGCCGATCTCCATCAAGCATTCGATCTGCCGGTAACCTTTTCGGATTGATGTTCTTTGTGCTGGCAGTCATCGAATTCTTTGCCAATCTGTTCAGCTGGTGGGGATTCGGCTGGCTGTCAGAGAGACTGCTGTACATTGTCCGCCTCCTGTCCTTCCGTTCCCTACTTGAGCAGACTGTCGAATGGCACCAATCGCAGAATCGAACGCCGGCCAAGCTGTTGCTGTACATCACCAGGGACAGCAGCTCATTGGCGGCCTTGAGTGGTTCTGTCTTGGGCACAATCTTCTCCATCATAGTGAATCTGATTGTCGCGATTATCATGACCAATATCATTGCATGGAAGATTGCACTCGTCTGCATGGCCTTGGTGCCTCTGCTTCTCGGAGCCGGGCTCATGGAACTTCGAGTGCTGGGGCAGTTTGAAGATAAGCACGAGAATGCGTTTGCACAGTCGATCGACATCAGTGTGGAAGCAATTACCTGCATCAAAACAGTTGCCGCTCTGGGCCTGGAAGAGGAGACTCTGCAGACTTATCGACGTTCCCTGCGAGGTCCTCGCAAAGAAACCCTAAAGGTCAGTCTGCACGCAAGTTTCTGGATGGCACTCATGTACTTCTTGGGCAATATGGTGAATGGGCTGGCCTACTGGTGGGGATCGAAGCAGATCATCGCAGGCAACTACACCCAGACGCAATTCCTCATTGTTGTTTTCTCGCTCTTGGTCAGCGCCATGCTGTGGAGTCAGATGTTTATTCTCGCACCCGAACTCTCAAGTGCACGGGCAGCGGTGGCCAGGATCCTCGACCTCATTGACCTCGGCTCGACAAAGAAGATCAAGGGTCTCAAGTACTGGGCATCTCTAGCCGAGTCTCCTGCAAAGGACGTTGAGGCAGACGCAGAGACCAAGGGTGCCGTCGCCAACAGCCAAGGCAGCGGCTCCAGCGTCACGTTCCGCGACGTCAATTTTGCATATCCTGCTCGGCCTGATATGAAGGCTTTGCGTGGACTGGATTTGGAGATCCGCAGCGGACAGTTCTGTGCTTTGGTTGGACCCAGTGGAGCTGGCAAGTCGACCATTATCTCCCTTCTCGAAGGAATGTACCGGCCGCAGAGTGGCTCAATCCTATTGGATGGCCTCGACATCACCAAGCTGAAGGACACCTCCTTCCGCGATCAGATGTCTCTTGTTCCCCAGGACAGCGTGCTGTTTGAAGGCACCGTCGCGTTTAACGTCGGCCTTGGTGCGAGGCCCAACGAAGAGGCGACACAGGCCGACATCGAAGAGGCATGTCGGCTTGCCAACATCCACGACACCATCATGGCCTTGCCCCAAGGCTACAACACTCTCTGTGGACCCAATGGAAGCCAGCTATCCGGCGGTCAGAGACAGCGGCTGTCGATTGCCAGAGCCCTCGTGCGCAAGCCCCGACTCCTCCTCCTGGACGAGTCGACGAGCGCATTGGATGCTGAGTCTGAGAAGCTGCTGCAAGAAGGGATAGCCAAGGCTGCCCGAGGCATCACTGTGATTGCCATCGCTCACCGCTTGAACACCATCAAGCAAGCTAACACGATCTACTTGATTGAAGAGGGCAGATGCGTCGATCACGGCTCACACTCGGAGCTTTTCCAGCGTTCCGAGAGCTATCGAAGCAATGTATTACACCAGACCTTGGGCGATGTGGAAGAAATTGCACCATAGAATGAACGGGATGGTTGGAAAAGTGTTTTTTCCCCCTCTTCTTTTTTAGCACTGGAGCATGATCTTTCCTCTATCATAGAATAGATATGATGATAATATGTATGTACTACTCCAAAAGGTTTTCTTCCCATTTTCAAGCGTGGCTGTTGTTGAATTCCATGGCATAGGAGAGAATCATGTTCCATTTGTCGGACCTCGGTGACAGCAACAACATCCCTGATATTTCTTGTCATAGCAACACGTGTGAGTAGGACAGCAAGTATGCATCCCCCCCCTTTTTTTTTTATTTGTTACATAAACTCCTGCGTAGTAGGAGTAGTAGGTAGAATCGAATCAATCGCATTATTGTCCGGTAAATTTCGCGATCTTCCGCGATCCTGTTCATAGTGGAAATATATGACAAATATGACGACAATACCACTAGTTCCTCCGCCTGTCCGGTTTGATACGTATAATACAGTCAGTACACGTGTAAAAAGGGAGGGGGGGAAAAAAAAGAAAGAAAAAAACACACCAAGAAAAAAAAAAGGGCTCCACTTGCCACATGCTTGCCCGACTCAGTGTAATTTTTCATTTTTGTTTTTCGTTGCATCTGATAAGATGACGAGTCCCACACTAAACCCCACCAAGTACCCTCATCTGATAAGATCAAATTGTGGGACGCGCCATCACGTCCGTGCTTTGCCACTCCTGGGTTGGGTGGAGAATCACTAGCATTAGCTAGCTTGGTCCGTACGATACGTACGCTACATAGATCGATGCAATTTTCTCGGTCATTGGAAAAAAAAAGAAAAAGAAAAAGAAACGGAGAATTAACTAGAAAAGAGAGAGAAAAAAACATAACAAAAACGTCAAGCCCGCCGATCGATCGCCGCGCCTCTTCGTATTTCTTCTAAAAAGCTTCGTTCGGGTTAAAGTTACAACTTTGAGTTCTGCCATCTTGGCGCTCGTTTCTCCACGAAGGCTTGGATGCCCTCGGTGAAGTTGGGACCTTGCACCAGCCGGGGATACCATTCATCGGCCAGACTTGCCACAGCCTCCTCAACCCCAGCGGCTTCCCAGCTGAGCCGGATCCCCTCTCGGGCAACGATGAGTGCATCGGGACTGTTGTTGCACATCGTCTGGGCGACACGCACGGCCGCGTCGACAACAGATGAGGAGGAGGACGACGACGACGACGACGACGATTCAGACTGCGGCTCCACCACTTGGTTGATCAGACCCCATTGATGAAGCTCGTGTGCGCTCGCGTTTCTGCCTGTCAGCGCTAGCTCCGTGGTTCGCTGTAGACCGATGATCCGGCTCAGTCGGGGCAGGCAGCCTGCCACCGGGACTATGCCTCGTTTGACCTCGGACAGGGCGAACACGGCCGTGGAGCTGGCTATGACGAGGTCACAGTTGGCCACCATCTCAAAACCGCCACCCATGCACAAGCCGTTGACAGCCGCAATTATCGGCTTTTTGCCCCTGCGACGCGGCAGTCCTGCGAGCCCTGGTGCGCCCATGTCGTTGACCACCCCGGCCTTGTTCATAGCGTTCCATTCTGTGTTCAAATCTTCAGTCAGCCGTTCAGTTGCTCTCGCTTAGCAGGGTGGGTTGCGATGGGATGGGCAAGCGTAAAAACAACGTGGCTGACTAGCACAGTGGGACTGTAACTAGCCAGCCCGCCTTCGCCTTGCCTTTCTATTTTTTTTTTCGTACCCTGTAGATCCGCCCCTGTACAGAATGCTCGTCCCACGCCAGTGATGATGCCAACCCAGAGAGTCTCATCTTGGTCGAAGAGCTCCCACACGCCTTGGATCTCGCGACTTGTTGCCTTGTCGATGCAGTTCAGTTTCTCTGGTCGGTTGATTGTGACAAGTAGAATGCGTTCTTGGGGGAAGCTGACGGTGAAGTGTTGGTATGTCCGAGGATTCGACCGGAGAGACATCTCTCGATTTCTTTCTCTCGCTCTCTCTCTTTCTTTTTTTTTTTTAAGATTTTGCACCTGCCCTGTTCCTGCTTCGTTCACCGTAAGTCCAGACGGAAGGCACGCGCGGAAAGGGAAGAAATATTAATAATACTGCTGCGCGGCTAGTACGCGTCCCGTCTTGGTCGTTCCTTCCCTTTCGACACCGAACCTTTATCCCATTTTCGGGCAAGTACCCCGCAGCGATCACTCCATCGCCCACGTGTATCGGCCCAACTATTCTTATTATCACATATTATCCCTGCAAAAAACAAGAAGTGATTGTCGTTTCTTACATCCTTCCAAGCAAACTAGAATCACTTTTCTTTCCATACTATTATAGTACTGGGCACTGTCCTGACAACGACAATGTCGTCCCCTGCTCATGCCCAGACTTGGCACAAATACTCGCCGGTCAAGTTACCACATCCATTTCTGACAGCATACGAGGTCAGTGCTGTTGCTGGTGAAACGAGCAGCCCAGCAAGACTCAGGCTATCACTGAGTGGTCAGCCGGCAACGGGACGCTCGCTACAGCAGGCCCTGCACCACGACTCGCTCTCCTGGTTGGATCTCTCCTTCAGGCCCAAGGAAGAATGGCCACCGCTTAGCAACAACAGCTCCTGGGCACGAGCACGGCGTAGCCTGGGCACCGTTTTCGAGTGGACGACGAGCCTGCCATCATTGGGCCAGATCTGGAACGTTGTTCATGCAATCTACCTGGCCCACCCAGGAATCGAGTATTTCCGTCTCACACTGAACGGTCAGGGGAGCGAGACCATCCGGCAGGAGCTGCTCACCACCGGCTTGGCCATCGAGCACCCCACGCCCTGGCGGCCCGGCGACGACAAATCATTCCAGTCTGACGAGCTGCTCGTCCTGCGAAGCTCCTTCTGGCAAGGTGCTGCCTCGCCCCTAGGCCCGCGCCCCATCTGGGTTGTTGGAGATGGCACGGACGGCCCCCTGTTGCGACAACCGCTGGCCAATTACCCGCCCATGCCGGAGAATTACCAGTTCACAATGAAGTTCCCTCAAGAGCCCGTGTATACCCGCCACCCGATCCGGCGCCCAAAGCCGTACCCGGGCTCAATCGCCTACA
This sequence comes from Chaetothyriales sp. CBS 135597, assembly GCA_003709825.1. Lineage (NCBI taxonomy): Eukaryota > Fungi > Ascomycota > Eurotiomycetes > Chaetothyriales > Chaetothyriales sp. CBS 135597. Next base: position 58,894 of record QQXN01000027.1, on the reverse strand, counting down.
GCCGTTATGTGCCCGAGCTGGATGAGCATTTCTCCCTCGAGGTCGTGGACTGGCAGAACCAGGAGCATCTGGAGCTGTTCAACAGATGGCAGAATGACCCCCGTGTCGCTCGCGGCTGGAACGAGACGGGCACCCTAGACGAGCATCGCGAGTACTTGCGCAAGCTTTGGGTTGATCCCCATGTGCTCTGTCTGTTTGGCCGGTTTAATGAGACTCGCTTTTCGTATTTTGAACTCTATTGGGGGAAGGTGAGCGGCCTTTTCCGTTTCTATACATCTCTGCGTGTTTGCTAACTGCCTCATTCTAGGAGGACCACTACGGCGCGCACTACGATGCGGGCGACTACGACCGCGGCAGGCACTCCCTCGTTGGCGAGGAATCCTTCCGTGGCTCGCACCGCGTCAACGCCTGGTATTCCAGCTGCATCCACTACTGTTTCCTCGACGATCCGCGCACCGCAAATGTCATTGGCGAGCCCAAGGCCACCGGTGCCACTATCCTCTCGTACGAGCAGTCCCAGGGCCTGGTCATTGGCAAGTACATCGACCTCGGCCATAAACGCTCGGTGCACTCCATCTGCAGCCGCGAAAAGTGGTTCCAGCTCTGTCCCCTTTGGTGGGATGGTCGCGAGTCTCCACTCGAATCTTCGGATCGGGCTGCGTGGAATGCTAAGCTTTGATATATTGAAAACCTCGGGGTTTTGTTTTTTTCTTGGTTAATTTGTCAATCCTTGGGTGCACAGGACACACTTGTATATGGCAATGTGATGGACTAAACAAGCAGGCTTTGTGTAAGAACAGAAGCAGAAAGCAAAGCAAAAGATTATTGTTCTAATGTCAGTGTCAGCAAAATAAATGCAAGCGAGCAAAAGACTGTATATACTTTGGTAACTGGTGTAAGACAAGGATGTTTTTTTCATACTATATATCATCAACATCATCACAACAGAGCCAGTACATGTTTTTAACAAGGAAACCAATAACAAATTAATTTTCCAGCTTTTCCAACTCGAGCACCCTGGTAGATTGTTGCCCTGACGCCAACTCGTTGGTCGCAGCAACAAGCTCGTCAAGAAGGGTCTCGACCAGCGCTTGGTTCTTTTCACTCCCAACAATGCCGACATGCGTCTGCCCATCTCTCGGCAGCGTGACAATTTTCCATGGATGGACGGCATCCCCGTGCGGAATAGAGATGTCAACCTTACAAGTAGCACCCGCAAATTGCATGGTGTCAAAGTCTTCAAAGTCCTGATGGTGAATGATTGAGTCGAAGAAGGATGATGATGACGACGACGACGACGACGACCAGTCGGTGCACTGTGTGGAGATCTTCTGAAAGCCCAAGAAGTCGTGAGCGGCAGACTGGGCCATCTGGCTCTGGACATGGCGCAGCAGGTCCATCACCGTCCAGCCCGGCGCGAACTGCACCCGAACGGGGGCGAACTGGTAGCAAGGCCCCACGACGTTCTCAATATTGGGCAAGTCGATCAGCCGGCCGGAGGTGACGCTGCCGAAAGTCACGTCTGAGGTGTGGAGACGGCGCGCGAGCACCAGTGCCCATGCTGCTGCAAGCAAGCTTCCCATGGTGATCTCGCTGGGAGCTTGTTGCTGTTGTTGTTGCTGCTGCTGTGAGGAGGAGAGATCCACGGGTTTTGTCAGAAACACCGGCTTGTCTGTTCGCTGGGCGATTGCCGTCTCCTCGGTGGTCAGAAGAGAGAGTGATGAGCCGTGGAGAAGATCGCGCCAGTAACTGACGGCTTTGCTTTGAGCCTGCTCATTGCCGCTGGTTCGAGCTATGTACGATGAGAATGGCAGGAAGTCGCTGGCAGCCACCTTTGCACCAGTGTAAAGTGTCTCCAGATCTAGCAGGAGGCGTGGGAGAGAAATGCCATCGTATTGAGCGTGGGACAAGCCGATGATGAGGCACCTGTCGCCCTGATCGCTGTCGACATAGAAAATCCTGGCGAAAGAGGAGCCAAGCTCAAAGTTCGACTCGATGTCTTGTTTGCATATGTCCAGGATGTATGGTTCAAAGTCGCCTTCTGCATGCCGTAGAGCCGGGGATGCATGCAGATCGTCTACAACAACCTGGAAGAAGGCTGAGTCGTGTTCGATGAAGATCGTGCGCAGAATCTGGTGAGTCTTGACAAGCTCATCCCAAGCACGGAGCAGACGTTCTCCATCAATGCTGCTGTCGAGGTACAGCATCGTATACTGTACCGATGTTCGCGGCGACTCAATCGTTGCTCGGATGTCGAGTGCCTGCGAGTCGGTGACGGGGAGAACATCCTCAATTGACCAGCGAGAATCCTGTAGCTTCGGCCGCACATGCTTCAACAGGAATGATCCTACATCTGACCGCTCGAGAGTTGAGAATGGCTTGTATACCTCAGCAGGAGTCTCCTTCGAAACTTGGTTGACCTTCAAAACCTTTGCTGCATCACGAAGACGCATATGCTGGAAAATGTCGGTGACAGTCAAGACGTGCCCTTGTAAACGGAGATCTGACACCAGTTTCATTGCCAGGACTGAGTCACCGCCCAGGCGAAAGAAGTTGTCGCTGACATCAACTGTTTCCTCACCAACTTTGAGTATTCTTGCCCATGATGATCGTAGGATCTTCTCAGCTGGCGTAATCTCTTTCTGCGCTGGTGTTCTCGCCCACAACTCTCTCATGCTTTCTCGAACACTCTTAAGAAGGTCGTGGGGGATCTTGGAGGCCACACGATTCAGCACACCCCGGTCAATGCCTTCTTTTGTTGGTGCAATCTTCTCAATCACAACGTATGTACTCGGGACCATGTAGGGTGGAAGAGCATCCTGGAGATGTCTGTCAAGCGCTCTGAGTGCTACCACAAGCTCAAGCGAGATTTTAGCACAGATTGCAGTCTGGAAATTCTCCTGGCCTGACTCGTCGCAAAGAATAGTATGGCTGGCTGGAGTGAGCTCAACATCATCAGCCTGAGGAGTCTCCTGCTCGATGAGAACAATCAGCTCTTGCTCAGTCGCTTGGCCAGTTGAGTCAGAGGGTTGCACAATAGCCGCAGCCGCACGATTCTTTGGCGGAAGATGGCCTCGGAAGTGGGCTTCGAGGTCTTTCACATCCACTGTCCGGCCTTGGAAAGGGGTCAAGTCCTCCTTTTGGCCCATGAATGTCAAGCTGCCGTCTTCTAGCAAGCGGACCAAGTCGCCTGTCGGCTGTACTCGACCTATGCGACCAGTATGATTAGCGCTCCCTGCGGCTAGCCATGCTGGTGGCGCAACTGCTTCTCCAGGCAGCAAATTGCTCTCAAGCCATAACTCGCCGACACACCCAATTGGCGATAGTAATGAAGAGTTGAGTGGATCACACACCCAGGACACTACCGCGGGTGGATATCTTGACCCTTGCTCAATGGCGGAGTTGGCTCGCAACGTCTTCGACGGTCCCTCAAGTGTCAAAGGTGGGATGCTGTTCCACTTCCAGATCTGGTCCAGCTCCTCCTCTGGTAAGAAAGATATGTCAGACAGTCTTTTGGAGAGGTTGCGCGTCAGCTGCAAGCAGGCAGCTTCTAGTTGCCCAAGAATTCTCTTCATCTGGGGGATATCAATAATGCTGGTGTCGAAACTAGCAACCACTCGGAAACCATTCTTCTGGATGCCAAAACCGAGCATCAATGGGTATGGATTGAAGTGAAGGCCTTCGCGAACGACATCTCCGTGCTCAAAACCAAGTTCACTGCCAGTGTATTCAGGCTCGGGCTGGATGACAATACCGGTACGAGCTTCACACGCATACTGAGCGTCACTGCTCACCTTCCGGATATTCTGGACTCCAAAGTGCTGGTACATTGCACGGGTAAGCATGCTTTGCTGGACGCTGCGCAGATAGGATTCCACAGTGGCATTCCTATCAACATGTATGCGGATCGGGATGGTTGCAATCAGAGGTCCTTCAATTGTTTCCACTCCAGTCAATGGAATGTCCCGTCCGGAGAGCGTTTCGATCAGCATAACATCGTTGCTTCCGAGGTATTTTGACACCACAAACGACCATGCGCCTCGAATCAGGGTTGCTAGGGTATAGGACGACCCAAGGCTGGTGTCCAGGTGCACTTGGTGCTCAAGAATGGCGTCTGCGGTTGCCAAGTAGTCTCGAGATGGTGCACGGGGGAATTGAGGTCCGACGGCTCCTTGAAGCTCTTGTCTCCAGAAATCTTGGATGGTAGTCTCCTGTATACCACGGAAGTACTGCACGAGATCCTTGATCTGTGGCCCGGAGTGTATGCGTTCTCCTTTCAATGCGCTCGTGACCTTTTCCAGGATCAATGGCTCCGACCACCCGTCGTAGAGTACATGATGGATGGTCCAAACCATGTAGCGTTTGCCATCGTCTTGGCTGGTAACGATGGCATATCGACCTAGACTTTGTCCAAGATCCATCCGTTCATGCTTGTCGTCCTCTAGGTATTGTGTCAGGTTATCGGAGTATCTCCAGGAGATCCCTTCCTTTAACACAACCTGCCAAAGTCCCGATTGCGAGGCTTGAATCAAGCGGGTTCGCAGAATTTGGCTTGCTGCAACCACCTCTTCCCAGGCCCTCTCCCAAGCTGCCTGATCTATGTGTTCGGGAATGGAGGCAATTCTCTGGGCAACATATGGAGTGACTGATTTGAGTGAGAATGTAAAAAGTCCTTCTTGCGTTGGGGTGCAAGGATAGATGTCCTCAATCTTCTGCTGATCTACTCCACAAGCTTGTGCAGCCTCGGAACACAAGCTGTTGACATCTTGAGAGATCATAGAGAATGGGGCTATTTCGGTCTGTGCTTCTGAGCTGCAAACCTGGACAACCTCTGCCATGGCGGAGAGCTTCGGGTTCAAAAAGGCCTGGGAGACAGTGAGTTCCAGGCCATTCGCTCTGCAAGCAGATACAAGCTTCATTGCCATCACAGAGTCGCCGCCTAATGCAAAGAAGTTGTCATCTGGTAGGATTTTATCGGCCTGAATCTTGAGTGTCTGACCCCAAACCTGCTGCAACTGGCGCTCGAGATCACTCAGTTCCCGAGCACCGGAGTTGTCGCCATTTTGGTCCAGCTGTCGAAGCTCGACTGTGGACGCAAACTGCCTCAGTGTTTTTCGGTCGGTCTTGCCTGATATCAACACCGGAATGTAATTCACGGGTATATATGCAGTTGGCACCATATATCGTGGCACGACCTTCGCCAGCTGCTCACTGGCCTTGGAAAGTGCTTCTCCTAGCTCGTTGTCAGGTTGCACTGATTGCAGATCAGTCTTCTCCTGCTGCTTGGCAGATTGTGATGCAACAAATGCTACCAAAGAAGGCTGGCCACCCGATCCAGCGGGCACCACCACTTCGGCGATGACGTTAGTACCGGTGGGGAGGATAGTCTTGAGCTGGTACTCAATCTCTCCTAGTTCAACGCGTTGTCCACGTAACTTGACTTGAGTATCCTTGCGTCCAACAAAGACAATGCCACCGGAGCCGTCAGGGTCGTACTTGCCCAAGTCTCCAGTCTTGTACAGGCGCCCCTGTCGGCCACTGTATGCCCCATAGCCCGCCTTCAGCCAGGATGGGTCCTCGATGAAAGCAGCAGCTGTTTTGGCAGGGTCATTTAGATAGCCTTGCCCAACAATGGGACCTTCCACAAGCAGTTCGCCCACGGCTCCGACAGGCATCAAGACTTCGTGATTGTTTGGATCCACAATCCACATCACCGCTCCAGTACCTTTGCCGATAGAGACATAGTCCCTACCAGTGGCCGTGTCGCTGTTGACTGTACAGCCAATGGTGCATTCACAGGGCCCGTAGCCAATCACAATCCTAGTTTCTCGACCCCAATTGGTGATATCGCGAGCGGTGGATGCCTCTCCACCCAGCCCGAGCATAGTCAGCGAGGCAATAACATCGGGATCCAAAATCCGGGCTACCGAAGGCGTCAAGCCGGCATAATTGACCTGCATCGCTCTCATCACACCGTTGATGTCGTTCATTCGGTCTTCGTCTGAAGGAATACAAAGACAACCGCCTTGTGCAAGCGTGCAGAGCATGCTATCGATGCTGACATCGAACGCATAGGACGCGAAGTCGAGCACTCTCGACTCCTCGGTGTAGCCAACTGCGCGGGCACGGGGAATCGCACTGCTGGTGTAAGTTTCATGAGATATCATGACACCCTTCGGAACACCGGTGCTCCCAGAAGTGAAAATGATATACATGAGAGCAGAACCAGGCACTGCTTGGAGATCCCTGCCAATCTTCGGATCGAATGGGCGTTCGAAAGTGTCAGCTTCCACGACAAAGGACTTGCCCTCCGGCAAGATGGATGCGGCTAGGTGATGCTGTTTCCTGGATGAGACTATCACCTGTGCGCGCACTTGTGTTGCTATGTTCTGTAGGCGCGCAAGCGGAAGTGTGGGATCCATTAACGCAAATGTGGCACCCGCTTTCATTACACCAAGAACGGCAACGACTGTCCATCTTGACTTTTCAAAGCAAACCGGTACAATGTCGTGTAGTTTGACTCCCATCTGTCCGAGTTCATGTGCCACGAGCGTGGAGTATTGCTCAATCTGAGCATAGGTCAAGGAGCCATCCCATGAAGCGATAGCTGTCTTGTCTGGACAGCTCAACGCACGCTCGGAGATGAGTTCGTGCATGCCGAAATTGTACGAAGGAGGTAGTTCATGATTCCACTCCCAGATTTTCTCCAGATCGTGGGTAGTTGGTCGCATACAGTCATCAACTGTTGACGTCGGGTTTTCCAAGCAAGTCTTGATAATGTCTGTGAGAGTAGAAATGTACCTGTCTATCGTGTACGACAGCACATTCTGACTGTACCACACGGGTTGAATACTGAGATGGCCTTGATCAAATTCCAGCTCCAAGTGAAGCGCCCCCTATGAATCTCATGGTCAGAACTAGTAACAAACAACACATGGGCATTGACGTACCTCATCTCCCGAATTTTCAGATGTCTTTGACAAGGACCTTGTGCTAAGGAGTAGTGATGTTGCATCTGCACTGTAGTCCGATTTGGTTTTGGGTAGTTGTGAGGAGATGGATGTGGCGATCTCTCCGACACTGCTAGATGTCTCTGAAATCACTTCTTTCATTGAAAGACGCATCGCCGTTGCCTCATGGGCCAGCCCATTAGACCGAACATTGTAGGCCCACTCGAATGAGATATCATCTTGGTCTCCAGTTCGAAGAAGAACCAGCAGCCAGGACAAGAGCACGACGTCCTCTCTCAGGCCGGTTGGTGTGGCAAATTCTTTGGATGCGAGACCATTGAGCTGATAAGTTTTGATATGAACGCCGTTTGAGACGCCATTCGAGGCGCCATTGGACACAACATTGCCTATTTTCGATACTGTCTTCTCCTCCAGGTGGAAGCCATTCTGCTGAGAATCCTGGATAGAGCCCATCCTACTGCACTCGAGCCCTGCAGACTCAAGCGAGAATGGTTCGTGTGTATGAAGCCAGGGAGGGGAGTTGGTTCCGGCTGAAACAGTTCGAGGTTTACAGAATTAACAGGTGCTGTTCTGCAGGGATCGTGACCATGAAGTCATTGGGGTGGCATTATGTCAGCCTTTTCCAAGATAGGGTGGTGAAGCCATCATGGCCGCCAGCAAGGTGGTGCCAGCCGAGATCGGTCGGCCGCTTGCGAACGAAGGATGGAGCAATGAGGTGTTTCGTGTACAACACGTTACAGCAATGGGTATTCACATGTCAATGCCACGGTTAGGAGCAGTTTTCGTCCTAGGATGATGCAAGCCCAGCTGAGATGCACAGTAGCACATTGGTAGCCAGAAGAGTGGATCATGACCACCAGCACCAGCACCTCCTCCTCCTCTCCTCCCCCTTCTCCATGTCATTTCTGCGTGGGTGTCGTGGGTGCGTGGGTTACAAGCTGATTCCAGTTTGGCTGTAAAAGTGCGAAGGAGGTTTTTCCGAAGGGAGCTAAGGGCGGGAACAAGACACGCCAAGACAACGGCCACCAGCCCGCCCGAGTGGATTACCCTGGTCAGACTAATGCAGCGCCAAGCCCTTCCGCCTGCTTGGCATACCTCACCTCCACTACCGCTTTCCATTTCCGTACAAGCCCCCGATACTCACGCCTGTATTACATACACCAGGATGGAAACCCGTCTTTTCAACACAAACACGCCCGTATTGACCCAAAACCAAACGGTACGCTGGGGTCACCGGTAGTCTGCGGATCCATGCAAGCCTCTCTTGGCCTAAAAAGCTTCTCATCACGACGCTTGTACTTGTTCGTCAGGGCCACGCGGTGGTGGGACGTCGTCGACCACCATACCATGTGTACCCGTGGATCCTCCAATGGGTTCCTGACGATACTAGTTGAGGATTCTGCATCAGCCACAGGATGAGACTTTTAAAATTTTCATGACGGCGGCATCCCAACCACATGGGGACATTGACCCAAAGTTCGGGATGGCGCGCGAGGACAGTTCCCGTGGACTTTTTCAATTGGTAATCGATTGTTGCTCCGAAAGAGGCCAGAGGTCAGAGTGCTCAATACGGCGGCGACTGGCGCCATTGCCCTACTTTAATAATGTGTGACCGAGGAACAGCTTCCAGGCCAGATTCGTTGAGCTTTTCTCTATACAATGGCACTGAGCACACGAACAGAGGTATTCCCGCCTCCGGCGCTTTCGATTATTCATGGCAGCACTGAAACACCCCTGCTTGATTTCACGCTTGCCGAGCTGCTAGACTTTCAGTGCAACAGGTATTCGAAGCGAGAATGCCTTGTCATCCCTTGGACTGGCGCAAGATGGACGTACGGACACCTCAGGCAGGAAAGCATATGGATGGCAAAGGCGCTAATCACTCGGGGCATTCGCCCTGGAGACCGAATCGGCATTATGGCTGGCAACTGTGAGCAGTATGCGTCGATATTCTTCGCTGCAGCGCGGCTAGGATGCATCTTGGTTATTCTCAACAACACCTACACATCTTCTGAAGCACAGTATGCTTTGAAATTTACCGGTGAGTGTGCTTGCCAAGTTAGATGACACAAGCATGGTCTGATCAATGCAGAATGCAAGCTGCTCTTCACCACTCCTAAGATTGGCCATCACGATAATCAGCCTCTTCTGGACTCTCTCGTGGGAAACCCAGGCACAGTTGAAGAGATTATCATCTTGAGAGGGCATTCAAGACAATTCACCCCCTACAACCGCCTTATTGCACAGGGCAAATCTGAGCCTGACGAGCCGCTTGCCGAATTCTCCGACTCTTTTGGCACTCATGATGTCTGTAATCTCCAGTTCACCAGTGGGACGACAGGAAACCCGAAGGCTGCGATGTTGACTCACCAGTAAGATCTTGCCACGCTGTGCCATTTTTCTTTGCTCGAAACTGACAAAAGGCTAGCTCCCTAGTCAACAACAGCCGCTTCATTGGCGACCGAATGGCATTAAGCGAGGAAGATGTTCTCTGCTGCCCACCTCCCTTGTTTCATTGCTTCGGCCTCGTTCTCGGCTTGCTGGCGATAATTACGCATGGGGGTAAAATAGTCTATCCCTCCGAGGTGTTCAACGCCGAGGCTTGCTTGAAAGCGATCCACGAGGAGCAGTGCACCGCCCTGCACGGTGTTCCTGCCATGTTCGATTCCATTTTCAATCTACCCCGATCAGAGGAATTTGACTGCCATCGCTTACGGACTGGTATCATCGCTGGTGCTCCAGTGCCCCGACATCTGATGGAGTTGTTGGTCCATGATCTGGGTATGACTGAGTTCACCAGTAGCTATGGTACGTGTTCTCCATCATCACAGTTGCCACGCAATGATATATATATATCGATATCACTTACTGACTTGATCTTGCAGGCCTGACTGAGGCGTCTCCAACATGTTTTAACGCTATGCACGATGACCCCATTGACCTGAAACTGGCGACGGTGGGGCGCCTCATGCCACATGCGCATGCAAAGATTGTAGATAGGCAAGGTAACATCGTCCCGATCGGAGAACGGGGAGAGCTCTGCATTGCAGGCTACCAGCTCCAAAGGGGCTACTGGAAAAATCGCGAGAAGACCGCTGAAGCAATGATGCGAGATGAGAATGGTGTGCTGTGGTTGCACACAGGCGACCAAGCCGTCTTCCATGAGAACGGAACCTGCACAATCACCGGCCGGTTCAAGGATATCATCATCCGAGGTACGTACGACCGATCTTATTCCTCGAGAATAAGCCATCATCGAACTAGCTAGCTGTCTTGGATCGTTTCTTTTCATCATGGCATGACTAACAGAAATGAAACCAGGAGGCGAAAACATATACCCGCTGGAAGTCGAAGAGAGACTGGTCAAGCACGAGGCGATCGAGAGAGCGATCGTGTTTGGAGTGAAACATCATCGACTGGGAGAAGTGGTGGCTGCAATCTTGGAAGGCGCTGCCGGAGCTCCGTCTCCCACTCTCAGCGACGACCAGGTTCGTGAATGGGTCAAGATGAAACTGGGCCGACACAAGGCCCCTGAGCATGTCTTCTGGCTTGGCAAGGACGGCGTTCCCAGCCAAGTCCCACTGACAGGCAGTGGCAAGGTGAGAAAGGTTGAGCTGGCTCAAATCTGCCAGCAAATTTTGTCGAAGAGAAGACCCCGACTCTGAGCCGTTGGAATGGGGAAAAGGCGTGATGCATATCATTGTCTTCTTGTTTTTTTTAATCATTTTGGGCGTCAGGAGTGAAAGAACAGGAATGAAAGAAGTGACGACCTAACTTAGAGAAAGAATCGAGTTGTGTAAAGCAGAAGGAAACGACGCTGGTTATGATTAGACAAACTATTTAGCGCAGATTTATCCCTATGAAAATAGCACTGTGTAGAGCAATATATGTGCAAGCAAAGTATTTCCCCGTAAATGACAAATTCTTCATCACCATCATGTCCCAACTTTTCCCCCTAATGCATGCAGTGGCTCTTTGGCAAGGACAAGAGTATCAACGCTAAATTGGCAACAACTTATAGTCTGGCCCTTCTCTCCTCTGCGGATGATTTCTCGCCTGGCAGACTCCTTTGCTGGATGATGGACTCAGCGATGCGACGGCTTCTCTCTGCCAGAATCGCAAATACAGCATCCTCAACCTGTGAGAGTGGACAAATCAGCGATGAACAAAATGGACAGACGCCTGGGAAGAAGGAGACCAAAAAGAAAACACATACATCGTCGGATTCCCTGAAGGAACCTTGCAGCCAGACGCCACAGTCCTTTGCAAGCAGGCCAGATCGGAAATTGACTTGATAGTCTCGGTTAACACTGATGTTGTGACCATCAATCAAGGTGGAGAGTTGTTGCATGATTGTCTTGTGACCGGTCTTGTCATATCCAGTCGCGGCAATCACAAGGTCGAAGTTATCAGCAAAGCTTTCTGGCGTGTCGCTCAGAGAAGTGAAGGACAAGGAGGCTTGTCCATTGGAAGCCCTGGCTGTCTTGACTAGTTGATGTCTAAACTTGATCTGGTACTGCCACTTGGATGGATCTGGCTGCTTGACGCTCTGCTGATATTGCGAATCATAGATGTGCATCAGAATGGCGTCATCGATTGCGTGGTTTGAGGCGATGGCCACTTGTCCTTGGATGGCCTTTCGGCGCAGCTCCGGAGGCAACGTACGCTCAGCCTCTGTTGTAGGTCGCCTTACGGCATCCATGACGCTTTGAAAAAATCAATGTTAGCAGTGAGTCGGTTGGAAGTGATTTCAAGTCAACTTACAAGGCGGAGCTGCCTGCAGAGGTGAGGACAGCATCTTGCGTGAACCAGACGGCTTGCTGGGAGCCTCGCGTACTTTGGACGTATTCGAATACTTCAGCAGCCGATTGTCCGTCACCGATGATGGCGATGCGGGCTCCTCCCCCCTGCTGTTTCAACGCTGACGCAACGGCCTGTTGACAGGTGGCCGAGTGTACAACGCTGGAACGAATGCTGGGCGCGGCTAGGACAGAAGGGATGTATGGCTGAGGCTCAATCGAGCAGAGCACCTGCTTTGCCTCAACCACATCCTGCTTTCCCGTAGCGGTGTCCTTGAAGAAGGTTTTCCAGGATGAAACCACGCCTGCTGCGTTTGTGACTGGTTGGATGGCAGTCACCACCTTGGAAAACCCTATCCGAACTGGGAGATGATCTGCGCACCATCTTAGGTAGTCGGTAAAGAGTTCTCTGGACGGACGCAGCTGGGAGCTGTTTGCATAGAGAGTGAGGCGGTCTGTCGAGTGCAGATAGTTGATGAACGTGAACTTGGACCTCGGGTTCTCCGTCGTGATCAAGTCGTTCAAGAATGAAGTTCTGAGATAGGATGCCGGAATTTCAGGACAAGGTTGCCAGGAAGCTTGCGGTTGGGATTCCAGGAACAGCGTGTTGTCCAAAGAGTTTCTCTCGTGCAAGGCCAGGGCAGTCGCCAGAGCAGTCACGCCGAAGCCGATGCAAACCAGGTCCAACGGCCTGGTTCCTGACTGTTCCATGTTTTGCACTTTTGGGTCAACGGGCTCATAGCTGGATGCCATTGTGAATGAAAATAATCGGAAGAGTGAGATTCAAAGAATGAGCTTCAAAGCTAGCTTTGGGCGGCAGCGGCACAGTTCTGAGACAAATTAGAAGGGTGAGTCCAAGGTCAACAAGGCTCATCAACACACCAGAAGGATATATGATGGGGTTTGGACATGCCACGCACTTGCAAATCTGGATCCTCTACATGTACATGTGTAGCGTCTAGCTCCAAGCCTTCCGCCGTTCGGAGCTGGTAACCCTGTAAAACATGCGTCATGTAAAATAACGCCGTGACACGGCCGTCATGACAATACGGCCATGAAACAATGGGCGAAACCAGACTATTCCAGATCTGATAAGTTAGCCCGAGATCTGATAACTTAATTCCCACTTGCCCAAAACCTGCAGGATCCATTCCAAAAAAATTTTCTCCCTGGTTTGTGCATGCAACATCATTTTTGTGGTGACCCCATGTAACAATGAAAAGTTGCAATCTGATTAGATTACCCCCATTGAAACTGTCAGCCATCGTACCTGCTCCACACACCATACGTCCTCCAATCTCCAACGGGTTCGTTCCTGAAAGGAATCGTGGGCCGAGTGGACAGCCATCCTAGCATTGTCTCAAGTCATCGTCGTGTTGCCTGGAGCCGAAAAAGACGCGTGAAAAGAAAGACAGGTGGAGGAAGCTGTTCAGCCTCTGGCAACCTTTTGCCGTTCTCATCCACCGTGCATGAGGAGGCGTCGGTGGCAGTTGTAATATCCGCTTATTCCGCTAGCCATAAACATGGTGAGTGTACACCACCACCCATTGGATATTATGTCATCTATTGCTGTCAGTACTGTCTAAGACCACCCACAGCTCACTCGTTGCAACGTAAATCTATTGCCCTCAACGTCTCACAGTGATGGCGCAGGCTCTTCACTGAGTTTCAGGTGATTCCAACACACTGGTGCTTTGTCAGTCGGGTTTGAACAACAAGAGTTGACCAGAGAACATACTGCTAAATGCCAAGTCATTGCCGAAGCAGACTTCCATAAGCTCTTCTCCAAAGGTGGTGCCGTCGGGTGGAAAGTGTGCCACGGCTTGCTTCCCAATTGCAATTGCCATCATAGGCGTTATCGGATCCAATTCCATGAATTTGGGCTTCACACCTTGAACTTGTTCCAGCATCAGCTGATGGATGTTCTGTGCTGCATATTGTCCCATGTGCATTGCTGCACCACAGCGCTTGATGCCGGTCCATTTTGTCAGGTCCCCGACGGCGAAGTGGTACTGCGAATTTGCTGACTCTGGAGGGAAGTTCAGCCTTGGCGTGACTTTCACATATCCATCTTTGTCGAGGGCAGATCCATCCAGGTATGTCGTGGTTGGAACGCTCTTTGATACGGCATGGATCACATAACCGGCACGGATCTTTGAGCCATCTGAAAGATGCAGATTCCAGCCATCGCTGCCGTTTTCTGCTTGAGATGCTTCAGTCTTGAGGACACGTTGACTTAGAATCGTCTCAACCCCGGATTCCTGGAGTGCTGTAAGACATCTGTCTTTGAAGTCGTCGGGAAGAGGCTCCGATGAACAGAGCTTATCTCTGGAGTGAATCAAGGTGACTCTCTGTTCTGGCATCACCAATTTGAGCTCCCCCGCCATCTCAATTCCCACAGCGCCTGAACTTGTAAATTTGCGGTGACAGAGGAAGATGGGGCAAAGCATTACTTACCTCCTCCTATCACAACAACGCCATCTGCCGCCTTGCTCACGGCATCAATGTGTTCTGAAGCCTCTGACAGATAGGATTCTCTTGACTTGGCCTGTGGCACAACCGGCCATACCCTACGGAGCCCAGTGGCTGCCACAAGGAAATCGTAGTCCAGTGTTAATGATGAGTTGGTCAGCGATTCAATGATCGTGGCATGCTTCTTGCTCGAGTTCACATTTTGCACGCTTCCTTGAATTATTTGAAGATTCTTCAATCCCGGAATGTCGGTGAATTTAGTCCATGCCTTGGCCGCATACTCTTTGGAAGCAAGGGCAAGCGGTGACGATATCAGATGGTCTGGATGTCGAATTAACTGTCTGATCCGCCGCCTATGGCGATCACTCACAGTAGCCATCCTTTTCCTCAACAACGGTGATATCGACAGGGATCTTGCCAAACTTGCTGGTGTCGGGTGGCTCAGATGCACATCGAGGCGGTCGCCCTCCGCACAGATCCTGTAGATTCAACGCGGCACTAAGTCCACCGTATGAGCCTCCAAGGACAAGGACTTTGAATGGCCTCAACGCTTGGGTCGAGGCCATACGTTCATTGGAGGGCATATTGAAGCGTCTTGGGAATGATTGCTTGAGCCGAAGTAATCGAATCGCCATTTATAGTTTGCGAAGTCCAAACATGAGAAGTATATAAGTGGCCCTGGTCCAGCACGGTGGTATTCAGGGGCCGAAACCGGGAGGCACTAGGACTGGATGTTGTCCACCAGCTAAATGTACATTAGCGACGCGAGGAAAGTGATGACATCTTTTTGCCCCCTCTTGCATGGTTACCGCGCGGATAAAATCTCCGCTGGAGAACCTTCGTGAGCCAGATACTTCCGACAGATCTGTCTAGAGAGAGAGAAACATATACCAGCCCATTGCCAGAGCCAGACGTGACCCGGAACCGCTCGTAGAATTGCTCAGTGAGCGAGATCGGGCTTGGTATTCAATTGCTAATTAGTCCGTTATCAGTTAGTTTGGCAATGCCAAGGCTTGGCGTAAGCTTTTTCCTTCTCGCACACGTGGATATATCATCCTGGGAGTTGCCGTGATATGGCAAAGTAAAGGCTCGAAATCGACGGACGACATGGGTAAAGCTTTAGTCTTCAAAGCCATGCTGAGGAAATTCCGGCATTGAAAGGTTCATGGCTAGCGGCAGAAGGACACAGAGAAGTTTGACAGTGCAGTTGGACCATGCCAAGGCTGGCTATGCTCAAAATAGAAACATCTAACTTCACGACGCGTCCCTCCATTTCCTCCGCAACATCCGTCACGCGTCCAAACCACACGTTCCTAGTATATGTATGCCTGCTGCCTGGTTTGCTTTGAGGCTGCCAAAACTCTTCGGCAACGCGACTATGCTGCACCGAGCAACCCGGCAGCCACTGCAGGCCAATGTAGCTGTTGCCAATGTGGCTATCGCCAGCAGCACCAAGAGGAAGTTCGAGCGAACGATGAGCAGTGCCAGTCTTCAGCATCTGCAGCAAGAATTGTCCTTTGGTGAGAATGGTGTTGATGATGGCGTCTACTTGGCCGACTCGCTGCAGTCACCCACTCACCAGAAGCAGCAAGTCACCTACCCTCAACTGCCCCCCGGGCCGGGCCTAGAGTTACCTCCACATGGCTCTCCGCCAGTGCGTCACGTCAGCTACCCTCAAATAAAACCGGCGAAGTCCTCCACGTCCGCATCTTCTGGACATGCTCACCAGGCTCCGCCAAGCAGCAGTCTCTGTGAGCCTTGGTCATCTTCTCCACCCTCCCACCTCGAGCCTCGAAATAAGGTCGATCCATCTTCAGAACAGCCCCGTCCAGCCAAGAAGAGAACACTGCCGTGGGGCACTGACGAACCCAAGGTCCTCAAAGATGAGATTGAATCAAAGACAGGAGCCACTTGGCCGAATAACAAGTCCGGCAAATCGCCATATCCGTGGAACAAATCTGCATCTGCGGTCAAGGACGAGCAGAAAGAGCTGAGGAAACGAAACAAGGGCCGAGAAGCAGGAGAAACTGTTGAAACCGCAACAAAGCCTCTAGATGTCAAGAAAGGCCCGATGGAACTGAGCAAAGAGCAAAGAGACGTACTCAAGGCTGTTTGTGAGGATGGTAAAAGTGTCTTTTTTACTGGGTCTGCCGGCACTGGAAAGTCTGTTCTAATGAAATCAATCATTGCGAAACTCAAACAAAAGTACCGTCGAGAAGCTGACCGGCTTGCCGTCACTGCTTCGACTGGTCTGGCAGCCTGCGTGATCGAAGGTCAAACTCTTCACAGCTGGGCGGGAATTGGTCTAGGCAAAGAAGCAGTGCCGGAGCTGCTGAAGAAGATCAAGAGAAACGCAAAGACCAAAACCCGATGGCTGCGCACCAAAGTACTGGTTGTTGATGAAGTGTCCATGGTTGACGGCGCCCTGTTTGACAAGCTTGAACAGATTGCTCGGGTCATTCGAAACAATGGCCGGCCCTTTGGAGGCATTCAACTCGTTGTAACTGGCGATTTCTTCCAGCTTCCACCTGTCGCGGAGAAAAGTTCAGAAGCAACCTTTGCCTTTGATGCCGCCACATGGAATACATGTATCGACCACACCATTCTACTAACCCATGTCTTCCGACAGAAAGACCCTGTCTTTGCCAGTATGCTTAATGAGATGCGGATGGGCAAGCTCAGCCCAGCCACCATCACGACATTCAAAAGCCTGTCGAGAGACCTTGATTTCCAAGACGATGTCGAGGCCACGGAGCTGTAAGTCCCCACATACTCTTCTCTGTACTTTACTAAACGAATCTCAGTTTCCCTACCCGGTACGAGGTCGAAACTGCCAATCAAATGCGCATGAGAAGTCTCTCTGGCCAGCCGATGACATTCGACGCGGTGGATACTGGCAAACTTGAGCCAGACGCCAGGGAAAGGGTTTTGCAAAATTCCATGGCGCCGAAGTCCATCACTCTGAAGAAGGGCGCGCAGGTCATGCTGATTAAGAACATCGACACCCAACTTGTCAACGGCTCGCTTGGCAAGGTCTTGGGCTTTATGGATGAGACCACGTTTCATGTTTACCGGGCTGATACAGATGCATATCTACTTGCTCAGGAGCCTCACGATGGCAGTGACGAAGAAGCAAAGGCTGCGGCTCGAGAGAAGATTCGCAAGCTGCGGTTGCTAGGCAATCGAGACCTTCAGCAGCCGAGGTACTGGCCTATGGTTCGCTTTTCTCTGCCAGATGGTACCTATCGAGAACTCTTGTGCCAGCCTGAAGAGTGGAAGACAGAGGACCAGCAGGGTGAAATTCTGGCAAAGAGAGTACAGATCCCGCTGATCCTGTCATGGGCCCTGTCCATCCACAAGGCCCAAGGCCAGACCCTCGAGCGTGTCAAGGTGGACCTGGGCAAAGTTTTCGAGCGTGGTCAAGCGTATGTGGCGCTCAGTCGAGCGACAAGTCAACAAGGACTGCAAGTGTTGCGTTTCAGGGAGGACAAGGTGATGGTGCATCCCAAAGTCACTGCCTTCTACTCCAAACTCGTCGGTGCTGACTCATTGCATGCCCCAAAGGCAGAGACGATTAACAAGCCCACACCTAAGTCAAGCATGAAGGAGGAGGATTATGACGACGAAGAAGACGCACTTGAATATCTGTACAGTATGTCATAGAACAACTGCCCTAGCTGATTGAATAGACATTATGAATGTGAGCCACCAGTTTCTAAACTGGAGGAGATTCGACAACACACTAGAATGCTTCCAACCATCTAGCTGTGTATGCTTGATTACATCGCTCCTCTTCCAGTATCCGGCTTCCGATTAATATCCGTGCCATGCACATCCTCATACCCATTTTCCAGGTCAAATCTCGCACCATACCCGGTCATGCCCGCACCGTAATTCATCTCCTGTGCCCCACCAGCACCATGGCTGTGCGCGGGCAGTGTTGTTGTATTTGTTATATAGGCAGATTTTGCTGCTGATTCCTCCACCCAGACTTCCATCCGCAGCTCTCCGGCCTCAAGGCGACGGACGGGCGTTGTTTTGGCGCCGCCTCCATCTTCTTGTTGACGCCGCACCCCGATGGCTGGATCTATCTTGTTGGACGAAGAAGGCAGAGGGCTAGTCTGTGAAAAGCTGTCGGGCTCAGCGACAATCCACGCACGCTCGTGCTTGTCCAGGCGCCCAACTGGCCGGTCAGCGTGTGAGCGAAGTTCAATACTAAGCGTGAAACTGCAGTTCGGAGAGGAGGAAGTCTGGACGCTGTTGTTTTTGTTATTTTTGTTGCTGGATGATCTTGGTCCTGATCGTGATCCTGATCCTGATTTCGATGCTGATGGCAGTGGTTTAAGACGTGCTGCTGCGGCCGTGATGCGGCTGAGCGTGGCGCGGAAGACGGCCTCTAGATCAGTAACATTGACCGGCCTGGTGTCCAAGTCGGGATTGTCGTCTTCATCAAACGGCATATCCTGGTCACGCGGTGAAACAGCCGCGAGCGCGTGAATGTCGAACGTCCAGCGCTCGAGTACACGATTATGCTCCGTTTCGTAGATGCATAGCTGGACCTTGTCTACCGTCGATTTCGACAACTGGCTCCGGATGGCGGCAATCGCGTCATTGATCCAGGAACAGACCGCCGGGTGGCGGTTCTGGCGTACAGGGTAGTTGTAGGCTCGAGTGGCCAGGAAGGAGCGGGCTGGGTAGAGGTTGCGTAGGAAGAGAATATGGTGGGTGCAGACTGTGAGGAACGAGGTGAGTGTGTCCAGAAGGGCACGCTGGGTAGTAAGCAGGTTGCCTGAGGAGTGGGCGTTGGCCATGTGGTATTATATCCCAAGTCATTGGCAGCCAATTATGTCGAAGTTATTTATCATTGTTTGGTTTTACGAAGTATAACGTCAAATTGATTATTTGGCTTTCCAAAGGCATTGAATAAGTTAACTTCTCTTTTCTGTGGATAGAAATCAAGAAAGAAGGCAAAGAAGGCAACTTCGGCCCCCATTCTCCACAAAAATTGGCGTTTTGGGCGCGAAAACACGTGGTCGGCTCGGGTTATTTAGCGACACTAAACAATTTCGCGTAATTAGTCGGGCAGATGTATGGGATCGGATGGGCCGTGCCGCTTCTCTTTCTCAATTTAACCAGTACGACCGAATGGTGATTTGCTTCCTCTACCCCTCCTGCTCCTGCCTCAATTGAAATCCTCGTTTAAGTCGCCACTTCCCATCGAATTTTCGGATTATTGGCTAAACCGCTCTCGATCTAGTGGTTTTTGCCTTGCGTCGCACACAACGCGCTCAATCGATGGACCAACAAGTTCTTCAGCTTGTTGAGGGCACTCTCCGGCCTGACTCGACCGTGATTAGGAGCTCTGAGTATGCGTTGAACGCTCTTTACCCAAATCCCCAGTTTCCCTTTGCTCTCCTCGCCATTGCCACAAACAGCAGTATTGCAATTAGCAGTCGCAAGGCGGCGCTGACCACCCTCAAAACCTACATATCTGGCACTTGGTCGCCAGTCTTTGATGAGACCTTTCTGGGGAATGTCTATCTCGACAGCCAAGCCAAGAGCCAGATTCGAGACCAAGTCTTCAACCTTGCTGTCACCCAGGATGCGCACCAAGACCCGGCAGCGGGGGAGCTGTACAAAATCGCAGCATCGGTCACGAGCAGGATCGCCACTGCTGACTTTCCAGACGATTGGCCGAACCTTTTATCGAGCCTGCTCGGGCTCATCAGTTCCTCCGAGAGTGACTCGACAATTCAGAGCTCTCTGACCGTGTTGGCCGATCTCATCGATGCCGCACTAACTGAAGACCAATTCTTTGGCGTGGCCAGAGACCTGGTTAACAGCTTGTATCACGTTGCTGCCAACTCCAACCTATCCTTAACCACCAGAGCACTCTCTCTGAACGTCTTCCAAGCCTGCTTCGGCACGCTGGAGATGGTTCTAGCGCAGCATGGTAAAGCTGTAAGGGCTTTTCTCGACGAGTCACTCAAGTCATGGGTCGCTTTTCTCATCAGCGTCCTTCGAGAGCCTCTGCCACCGATAGTTCAAGCTGATAGCGCGCCCGCAAAGCCGGATCTGAGACGCGGCGTCATTACGCTCCAAGTACAGGCGACAAAGACTCTTGACAAGATCAGACATGTCTACTCTGCTGGACTCTCGCCCTACTCTCTTGATCTCTTTCAAGTCTTTTGGGAGCGTCTGAATGCTGTGGCTGCTGAGTATACGCAATTCTTTGTCACAGGCCAAGAGGAGGGCAATCTCCAAGGTGACGACGGTCTGCCGTGCTCTCTTGACGCTCTAGTCATGGAAGAGATTGATTTCTTCTCCACTCTTCTAAAAGCACCGCCTGTGAGGACGGAGCTTAGCAAGCAGCTGCAGCATGGTACCTTTGTGCAAGACTTGCTCAGAGTCCTGGCGCAATATTCTTGTGTCCCTGACGAAGGGGCGGAGATGTGGGAAGCAGATCCTGAAATCTACCTGACCGAGATGAACCTTGTGAGCACCAACTACACCGCACGGTCAGCTTGCGCCGATCTGGTTACTCGAGCATTGTATGGCTGGCTCAAAGAAACTCTGTTCGAAGCCATGTTGCTATTCGATCCAACCAACACTTCTACCTCGTGGAAAGAGAAAGAGGCATTTCTCTTCCTCCTGAACCAGGCTCTGAACGAAGCTGACATGGCCTCGGCAATCCTATCACAAGGACTGGTTGCACGCCTGATGGAACAGGCCTCGAGGTCACTGCAAGACCCCAGCCCATACGTGCGAGCCGGAGCTCACCTTGCCCTTGGCTCTCTGTTCATGGTTGCTGGTGATGGTTTCGTAGATGATGGAGCGAGCGCTTTTGCCAACGCAATCACGTCTGCCACCAGCGACGAGTCGGATGCTGTCAAAGTTGCTTGCTTTTCCGCTTTTGCCGACTACATTCACGCCTTGCCAGCCAGGGCGGCTGTGCTTCTTCAGCGCAGTGCCATTGATTCAGTAGCTGAGTTCATTCACAGCCACGATATCAAAGAATGCTTCGAGGATGCAGAAGAGATCAAAAGCACCCTTATCATTGCCGTTCGAGATGCAATGCTGATCGATACATCTCAGCTCGATCAGACCACGGCAATAGACTCATTCTTCATCCTGGCATCCAATGGTGCTACCACTGACAACACCACAATTGTCATCCTCTCCACTGAGAGCTTTGAGAGAATCGTCGAGTCCGTCGCATCACATGGAGAGGAAATCTTCACCCGGTTCTGCTCAAGGACCCTTCCCGTGCTCACTGGAGCCTTCGATGTGGCAGACATGACACAGGAGTCGAATTTGACTAATCTTGCTGCCGAACTTGTCTCCGTGTTAGCAGAGTTCGGCTGCCAATTGCTGCCAGATGGATTTGTGGCGGCCTTGATGCCGAAGCTGCAGCGCGTTCTAATGACAGCGACCGCTGATTCGCTGGTCCAGCCTTCCACCAGGGCTGTTCAGTACATGCTGAGCAAGGGCACAGACCAGTTTGTGAAGTGGAAAGACCAGCGTGGGACGTCATCGCTGGAAATTACGCTGGCTATTATTAACCGCCTTCTCAATGCTCCAGAAGTTGACGAAAATGCAGCCCAGGAGGTCGGAGGTCTCGCCACAGCCGTTGTCGAAAAGTATGGCCCCGAAGCTCTAGGACCTTACCTGGTGGAACTACTTCGGGCATTGGCCACGCGTCTAGCTACAGCAGAGAGGATCCAATTCATCCAGTCGCTGTGCATGGTATTCGTCTCGCTCTCAACCACCACGGCTGCCGATGTGGTCACCTTCCTCAGTCAGCTCGACATTAACGGCAAGAGCGGTCTTGATGTGGTGCTGACCAAATGGCTAGAAAATTCGGTCCTCTTCGCCGGGTTTGAGGACGTGCGCAAAAACATCGTTGCCCTGAGCAAACTGTTTGATCTGCAGGACGAGCGAATCAAGCAGATCGGCGTCAAGGGAGAGCTGATCGTCGAGAACACGGGTCGCATCAAGACCCGTTCGCAGGCCAAGCTCAACCCAGATCGCTATACGACTATCCCTGCCGACTTGAAGATCTTGAAACTTCTTGTCGATGAGCTGGTCAACGCGGCTACTGCGTCGGCCCGCTTTGTCCAGCACCTTGGTGCTACCGAGGCTGCCGCTGAGGCCTTGAGCGATGACGATGACGATGACGGCGATGAATGGGAAGACGAGCCGCTTGCTATCGATCTCAGTAGCAAAGCGGTGCGGGATGAGTTGATGAACTTTGCTGAGAATGAGAACACCGCCGCGCAGGATAGAACGCATGACGATGAGGCGGTCGAGTACCTGGCAACATGGTTTCGTGCCAAGGGTGCCGAACCAGGCTTCCAAGATCGTTTTGCCCTCTTGACGGCTGACGAACAGGAGAAGCTGAAGAGCTTGCTAGGATAAAGGGTAAACATCAGTACAAGTAACTGTCGCAGATTAGAGAAAGAAATCATAAAGGAAAGTCTGTGTCCCTCCGGCACAGATACTTGTCCTGACGGATGTCAAGAGATCAAAGGTAGCATGCTCGCTGCTGTTGAATTCGTTGGCTGCAAAACAGGGCTTGTCGTATCTGTGAGGTAGATATAAATTATAATTTATTGAAGTTGTGCCGAGAATGTTGTCCGCGTGGGTTTGAGGCCGCAGATGTCCAACAGTAATAGCAGGTAGGCAGAGACGCCCGTGTGTGGGACATGCTGAGAAAGGACGTGGAACCACGCCTCGCAATAGTTTAGCATTTCCCAACTTCCGAGGCTGGAGTTTGAGGAGGACTTGATGGTCGCTTTAGCGCTAAGCCTAATCAGGCTGATGTCCTACTCATATCGGCCTAGCTCACTATAGCCCCTTTTCTTCAGGATTCGCCTACTAACTTTTAGGGAGGCAACTGAAACACCACTTACATATTTCTGCTGAGCCGCTGGGAAGTTAAATTCATTTCACTTCGCTAGGCCAGAGCTACTATGACCAGCTTCTCCCCATCTTGGCTTGGCACGTGGAAGAACTGGTTGCTCAGAACCAAGACAATCTGTACAAAGAGGATCAAAATATGCCTGGATAATGTATGTATGAATGCGATATCAAGCGTTGGGCTATACACGAAATGACATCAATACCACTCTACAACCTTGTCAGCAATATTCCTTCTCTTCGACAGGTGACTCTCCAATTCAGAAGAAGTCGAAAAGTTCGGGAATGGCAATCGACGACATATCTACTACACCATGACTTTTGCTATGCCTACGCCGCCTGACAGAGCCCTCGCCTTCACTCCCGGCCAGCCATATGGGACACCCCCGGTCTCCTCTGGCACTAACGCAACATAACGCTTGTCAACATTGCTAGCAGTTTCAGAACTGGCCTGCGTGGCCTCTGGTGGCTGGTCAGCGCCATTGACGCAGTAGGCTTCTCCTAGAAGCAAGTTGGAACAATCAGCCTTGATGTCAGGATTCCAATACTGGAACTGCAAGAAAGTGATGGAGAACATGTCCTCGACCTTGCCACAATAATCGCCGGATTGGATTGTATAGTATCTGCAATTTTTGGCCTGTGTTAGCATCTCTCAAACTCGATGGATAAGACACATAGCACTGACTGGTAGCAACTGGAGGTCGTTCCTGATGGAGTGGCAGTTGGCGCAGTGACCACAGTCGAACTTGTTGTCGAGTTCCAGCCCTGGATTGGCATCACGCAATAATAGAACCCAGAGAGCAAGTTGTCGCAAGCCGAGTCAATCTGAGGGTTCATGGACTGGAAAAGACCCAAGTCAACGGTCTGGTTGAGGGAAACGAGCTGGCAATAGTCCCCTTGCTGGACAAGGTAATACTTTGCACAGTTTTGTGTGGTACCAGTGGCGACAGGAGACGGCCGAGGAGCCGTGGTCGAGCCGTAAACAGCGGTCTGGGTGGCCGTGTTTCCAGCAATGGTCGTAAGATTGGGAGCGCCACCGGGCGGACTGACGCAGATGCTCTCACCCGCGATCAGGTTGCTGCAATAGTTGTCCAAGACTGGATTGTAGGCAAGAATCTGGGAGAAAGAGTTGGATGTCGAGTTGGCAATGCTGCTGCAGGTGTCTCCGCTTTGGACCACGTAAGTAGTACATGGGGCTGGAAGGCAGAGGGTCTAAATAATGAGCATGTGAGATGAAAGGTCCTGGCAACGGACTAATTCTGGGATACTCACCGCTCCAGCCCAAAGATTCCGGCAGTCATCATAAAGGCTGTTAAGTGTCCTCAGGCTTCCCAAAGAGACGCTGTTGGCTTCTGCAATCTTCTCACAATTATCTCCGGAAGCAACATTATAAGTACTGCCTGATAGGCAGCCCTGATAGGTTATACCAGGAGGAGCAAACCCGCCAGGGGTGGTGACATTGGTAGTCAGGGGCTGGACATCGATGGGGTAGTTGACATTGCATTGGGATTGAATGGATTGCCAGGTGGATGCGATTGTCTCATCATAGTTGGAAAACGAAGTGCTTTGGATCTGTTTCAATAGACCAAGGAAACAATTGGAGCACAATTTCTCTGTGGGAATGCCAGTGCCGTCACTATCTTCAGTGTCGTTGGCGAAGACAGAGGCGATGACGTCCACGCAGTATTCCCCAGTATCTGGGTCTTTTAGACAGGTCTGATTCCAGGCAGCAGAAGCAGAATCTCCCCACCAGGTGAGAGGACGCCCAGGCAGGATTTGTTGATCGCTTGCACAGTCGCGAGAGACATCGGCTCTGTATTGCTCGAGATCACTGCTACAAGATTGTCGACAGAGGATATCCTGTACTGTAGCGTTGTCCAGGGGTCCCCATGAATCCTGTAACATCATCGTCTTGACTTCAGGATCGCAGGAGAGATCTGAGTTCAGCGCCAGAACACATGGCTGGGACAGGTTTGGATATGCAGCAGTGAGATTGGTGTTGTTGAAGAAAAAGCTGTCTGCACGACAAAGACAAGGCAGTAGAAGGACAAGAGATAAAAGTTGTTGAAAACGAGAAATATTAGACGGGGGGGAATTGAGAGACATATTAGGGGGGAGGAAGTTGGGAGAAGATGGCGAACATGAGATACATCCTTCGGAATACCTATATCCTACAGCTGGCAATCCTAGATAGGGATCACTCATTACCTAGGAGTGAATGAATTTTCAACACACCCTCTCTGCATTTCTCTAACACTAGATCTGTCTTAGTTAAATAAATTTGTGGAGGCTTATTTTCACCTTCATCTTGATGCCCCTGAGCTACTACCAGATAGGCCTAGCAAGTGCTGTTGGCGTTCGCTTGGCGCACTGCAGTGGCCCAAACAAATAATTAGCAATCATACTAAATTTTAAACTTACTACGACAAATATTTTCGCCAAAGCCTTCCTAACCAATTTTGCTTGGTGTCAACAAGAACAAAACTAAACATGGAGTATGGAATTTGGATTCAACAGCAGTGAAGAAAAAGATCTCGGGATGAAGAGATCTAGATTGACTGACCCAAAGGTTATGGAGTTTCTGTTCTGAGTTCAAATGTTAAATTGATTATCATGAAAGAATTTCAGCAAGTTTTCGAGGCCCCCTTGTCCTTGAAACACCAGTCAGAAAAAGAAAGTCTGAAAAGACACGAACTCTTGGGGAGTACATGCACGCGCCCCCATCCGTGACAGTGAGTTAAACTTGATCCCTGGACCAAATTGGGAGGGTGCAAATGCTGGTAGATTGTCGTCTTATCATGTGAAATACCATGAGTCCCCCTTCCCTGAAGCATTTAATGTTGTTTGAGTTGCTCTATCCCTCCCATCTCGACGGAATATCATTGTTGTTACAATGCGTCGTTTACTCACTCTCGTTCTCATTACCCTCTATGCTTCATTGGCCGTGGCCACACTGACCACCGACCCTTCCAGTGATCCCTACAGCTGTTCTGCTAGCAAGCCATGCAAGATTGGCTGCTGTGGCAAGAATAACATCTGTAAGTCAAGGAATCATGGTGCGAATTTGCGACTTTGGTATTCTGACATATCATACAGGTGGTCTTGGTCCAGACTACTGTGCTTCTGATGTATGCCAGAGCTCCTGTGATCAAAAATCGGAATGTGATCCAGGCTGGGGCTCTCAATGGTCGTCAGCCGAGGCCTGTCCGCTCAATGTCTGCTGTAGCAAGTATGGCTTCTGCGGTACTACCGAAGAGTTTTGTGGCAATAAGATTGTTCAGGCCCCATCTTGTCAGGGTGGTTCATCAGCCAGCCAGAAGATCATCGGATACTACGAGGGATGGTCGACTACCCGAGCTTGTCAAGGTCTCTTTCCTGAGGACATTTCGGCTATGCAGTACACTCACCTGAATTATGCCTTTGCATTCATTGACCCATCGAGCTTTGCAGTAGCTCCGATGTCTTCTGCAGATGTTGATCTGTATCCACGCTTCACCGGTTTGAAGAATACCCACCCAGGACTCCAGACCTGGATTTCCATCGGAGGTTGGTCCATGAATGATGCTGACCAAGCGACTCACGACACCTTCTCTAAGCTGGCCGGATCGAAGGACGCCCAGACCAAGTTCTTCCGCTCTCTGGTTAATTTCATGACTACCTACGGCTTCGATGGAGTGGACGTTGACTGGGAGTATCCGGTCGCCCCAGAGCGGTCAGGTACCCCAGAGGACTTTTCAACCTACGTTTCATTCCTAACAAATCTGAAAGCAGCTCTGGGGACAGGCGGGAAGCAATACGGGCTCACGATTACCATACCTTCATCCTACTGGTACATGAGAAATTTTGACATCAAGGCCATAGAGCCTATTGTTGACTGGTTCAACGTCATGACTTACGATCTTCATGGAACTTGGGACTCCACTGATCCCTATATTGGCGCCGTTGTCAACGCACATACCAACTTGACTGAGATAACCCAAACGATGGATCTGTTATGGAGAAACCACATAGATCCAGCAAAGGTTGTCATGGGTATAGGTTTCTATGGCCGAAGCTTCACTCTGTCAGACCCATCCTGCAATCAGGCTGGCTGTCCTTTTTCTGCAGGCGGCAAGCCAGGGCCGTGCACTGCTTCAGCTGGTACACTGAGCTATGCTGAGATCAATGTATGATCTGCCACTTTGAGAGGTCAAAGACATTATGACTGACCACAGATGCAGGACATTGTCAAGTCTGGTGCGACTGTCACTGAAGACAAGAAAGCTGGTGTGGCTATCGTGACCTGGGACAATGACCAGTGGGTATCGTACGATAACGACGACACTCTGAAGCTTAAGATGGAGTACGCAAATGGACTCTGTCTTTCTGGCGTCATGGTAAGCACCCAAACCCAATGAATGTCTTTCAATCTGAATGGTGGTTCCCAAATAGGTCTGGGCAGCGTCTACTGATACCGTAACGAGTGATGCTATCACTGCACTCACGGGTGCAGCAGGCAGACAGAATTTGTCTGAAAGGGCTCTGCTTGGCTGGAGGCCCAAGGAAGCAATAGGCCAATGTGTGTGGGGAGAATGCAGCAGTAATGGAGAACAAGCTGCTTGTCCCTCGGGACTTGTGCCTGTCACAGGAACTGGAGGGAAAGTGAATGGTCTTGCAGGAATCTTCAACGGCTGCCCTAAGGGTCAGAGTCGAAATTATTGCTGTCCGAGTGGCAGCCAAGCATCTTGCAAATGGCGCGGCACAGCTCCCCTCTGCGGTGCCCAAGGCGGTAACAAATGCAAAAGTGACGAAGTCGAGGTGACGACAGATTCTTCCGGCGGTGGTCATCATTGCTGGACAGGTCACAAGACGCTTTGTTGCAAATCCCAGGGAAACTCGGCTCTCCAAGACATTGGGCAGTGCGAATGGCTAGGGGCTGCGCCTTTCTGCACAACTGCAGGAGGCCTCCTGAACTCGCCAGCCTCTTACTTCACCTCCTACCCCTGTCCCAAGGATCATCCGGACAAACTAACGATAAGCAAACAGGGAGCGTAAGTATCATCACCCCCCACAAGACGAAATATGCAGCTAATTTAAAGATCAGGGGCGGAGAGAAGCCGTGCTGGTATGATGCAGGCTTCAAATCATACTGTTGCAAGGACCCGGTTCCATTTCAAAACTGCGCATGGCATCAAGCCTCAGCATCATGGACGAATTGGGCAGCATCACCATTCTTTATTGGTCCTTTGGGTGGTCTCTTTGGTTCTCTCTCCAACACTCTTGGTCAAGATTGTAAGGGAGAGTGCCCAGTAGGCCAAGTGCCTATTGCCACTGATGGCTTTAACTGTCAGCCGGGTATGAGTCGACCCATGCTATCCTGTCAGTGATACCAAGCTAACATCTATTCAAGGCACGTATTCATACTTTTGTTGTGACAATCCTAACGCACCAAGCATCCCGACTCCGGCAGAGGCGATTTGCCCTCAGCCAGCAACCATTGACGGCCTCAACACCCAACCTGACCCTGAGAGCGAAGGGAGTCTTCAGGGGCTTCTAGAATCAGACTTGGGAGATTTAGATTGCTCCTTGAGCTTTCTAGACTCTTCCAATAGCAAACGTGGGCTGTTCTGGCCTAGAGCTTCTCTTGCACCCAGCTTTCTAGACAACTCGACTCTGGGGGACGACTTCGAGTTGCACCTTTTAACCAAGCGAACACCCAACAAGAACAGAGTTCTGGACTATTGCATTTCGGGCGAACCTGTTGCCACAATCTATCCTTCGACTTATTCTGGTTTCAGAACAATCGCTCGTCTGCCTGGCAAAGGCTGGATATACATTGGCAAGCCTTTACTATGTGGAGCCCTTGGGGTCGTTGTGGGCTCGTCGCCCTCTGGTAGCGTCGCTACATGGGCTGCCGAGCACGTTTTCGAGCTTCAATCTCTCAAAAGCTACATTGAATTAATGTCTCTAGGCGTCGACTCCAACGGTAAATCACTGGCGGCTGGGGTCCCTACTGTCAAGGGTGTGTTCGACGAATCCACTGGCATTCTGTTCAAACCTTGGCCTTCCAACCTCAAGCCTGCGTTTGGGGACACTCCTATTGAAACGCTCTTCGGCTATCTGGGCCACACTAAGAGTGGAGGTGTTCCGGCAGATGTGACCAACCTTCAGGTTGTTGACGCATTCCTGAATGACATCAAGACAAAAGTAGCACAGCATCACAACTTCCTCGGAAAACGCTACTCTGACCTGCCCGTAAAACAACAAGTCGCCTTCTTGGCCGATGTTATCGACACCTTCAACTATGTCAAGGTCCAGCAGGTCGTGGACTCCTATAACGGAGCATTCAAAAATATTGTCTCGACGTGGAACCTAATCTCCAAGATTCCAGGAGCGCAGGCCAACTATGACTACGCTGGCGCGTTCAAGGACATTGTTGCTTCTTCCCTCGACAAACAAATCAGCGATGCTCTGGCAATATTTAAACCAGCTGCTCAGATTGCTTTGAAGTACTGGTCAAGCCGTGATGCTGCAGAAACCTTCACGGCGGGTGACGTTAAGGCGAGTGTTGACGCGCTATCTGACTTTGTCAACAACGCGGCCAAGTATATCAGCTACGATGTGGCTGGTATGATCAAGTAGGTTGAAGTGCGATTTGATTATCTCAGCACCTTGCTTTCTGCGTTCCATATCGGCTAGGACTGCTCGTCCACACCAAGTCATCCGTGACGCCCACGCCGATTTCGAACGGGGTGAGTAAACCATTGCCGATATTCACCCACAGATCTGTAATAAGTGAGCTGATCGCTACCTTGAAGCTTCCCGTCCAACGTGGGTCATCAGCCTCATCGCCATCAAAGTCTATTCCACAGCTTCTTGACACTGCAAGCACATGGGCCAGGCCTGGCTGGTCCTCCATCATAATAGACCTGATGCTTGATGAGTCCACACACAGGCACATCGACTGGTACCGCCCTAACCCAAAGTGCGGATCGTCAACCAGCTCTCTATAGCGTCTTATTATAGCAAGAAACTGAAGTAAGCCATTTGTAATTTCCATGACAAGGGGACTGTGGGGTGGTTAGGGCGGGTTGGATGGATTTCCTTACCTCGCAACTTCCTCTGGAGTCACACCATCCAAATCTGCACCTTCAATCCACATCAAGTGGAAGGTATCCCTTGCGTCCTTCACAGCATTGTTTTTGTCTAATGGACCTCCAATAGCATCAATGAATTGCTGGTTGATCACTGTCTGGATCTTCTCCTTGATTTCTCTCACAAAGTTGTTATCACCATCATAGCCTGCAGTTCGGTACACCACAAACCCCCATTCTGAAACCTTGACCTGACGCATCTTACTCAGTTCTCTTAGTACCTGAAGGGTTCCCTCAATTGCCATAGGTGCAAGTTCAGCTTGTATTCTCTTAACTCGTCGCCGCTCCTTCTCATTGTAGAACTCCCTGACGCCATCCTCACCAAGATCAGCACGCAGGCCGGTGCGGAAAGCCTCATATTGCTCGTCAGGGATGGCATCGATTTCTTCATGTGGAGCAGATAGCCAGCGTTCTTTGTCCCATCCGGGCGGATAGTATGAGGGTGTTGTCATTGCAGGTGAATATTGTAGGTTTTAGGCCAAGCAAGCAATGGCTTACACAGCAACAACTGGATTGTGATAAGTCGGATGAATTGGTCGTCTTTGCTACAAATCTGGCTCTCGCACTCTCATCACTCACTGTGATTCTGAGTCGCGGATCTGTCGGATGACACCTGGCTGCAAGAGTATATGCCAAACAGTTGTGATTGGTGGAAATGCAGTCACGTGGTTGTTGAAGTGGGGAATCGAATTGAAAACTATCTGATCTATGAACTGCGAGTTGTGGCGTGGGCCACGTATGTTTGATTGCTGGGGTAAGTTCCCCCCTGGTGGGATCGGTGGTTTGGAATGGTCGTGATCAGTCAGGATCAAAACGAGGTCTCTTCAGTGTTGTATTCTATCTTGTCTCCCTTCAGATAACTGTGAGTGCAGCCAATCTATGTTGTGGGATGCGGTCTTGGCATCCGTCTTGGCATCTATGATAATCCTTGGCATCCATGACACGAGTTCTGCGATTCGATATACCCGTTTCCTGGCGTTCCAATTGAGCGTAGCGTGTAGCTGGGAATGACGCCTTCTTCCGCATACGGCGCGCAGATAACAGTGATCCGGATTCTGTATAGATGAATATCGTTGCTCCGGATTCTGTATAGATCTCGCGGCGTTGCGGCGGAAATGAGGGATAAACAAATAATCCTCGTTGGGATTAGCGTGGAGCTATTCCAATTGGGAATAGCGCTAGATTGATAACGAATGTTACTAACAATTTTGGAATGATAAGATGTTTGGATAACGTAATCAGATATTGGCCCGGAGCTTTGCCGATAGCCGGGGTTTTGCCGGAGGCTCCCACTCTGACAATATATATGCACAACTTCTGAGTTACGAGGCATGCTGTCGGATTTGATGCAGTCTCTTTGCGCTATTCCAAACCAATGACCTGTGCCGAACTTGATGCAACCTGTAACGTGTACTATGAAGGTCAATTAAAGTGATAATTTCGCTACCCCCTTTGATCTAGCAGTCCTATAATGAATTTCTAGCTCGCCATTACCTGGTGCTGGATTCCTAGTGTTACATCAAGTTCGGATCCATATTCTGCATCAATCCCCACCTTAATCCAGGGATTTAACGCAGTGGTTAGCATGATCAACTTAGGATGCAGTTGTTATTGTTGCTTCAACAAAGTGCTTTCTCCCTTCCAAATCGACTGCTACCTGTCCACACGAAGTCCTCCGGGACCCCAAGCCAGATTTCGTACGGGGTGAGGTCATTGTCGCAAACAAGTGAAAAAAGCTCCGTGATTAGTGAGCTCACAGCCACCTTGAAGGTGCCTGTCCACTCTGGGTCATCATCAAACTCATCACCAGGAGCCACCTCCAGACCACAAGTGTTTGACACTGCTAGCACATGGGCAAGGCCTTGACCCCCTGACTGTTCCTGGAGGATAAGAGATTTGACACTGGATGCGTCCACACACAGGCAAAGAGGGTGCTCCAGCCCTAGCCCCAATGTGTCCCCATCAAGGAGCTCTCTGTAGCGTCTTGAAAGGATATCAAAGTAAGCAAGGTCTGTCTGCCCATGATAAGGAAAGCTAACAATATACTGACCTCGAGACCTCCTGTGGTGTCGCACCGTCCAAATCTGCACCCTCAATCCACCTCAAGCAGAATGTATCCCTTGCATGCTGTACAGCATTGTCCTGATCCAAGGGTCCTCCTTTTGCGTCATCAAATCGCTGATCTATCATTGCCTGTATCTTCTCCTTGATATCCAGAACCTTGCCACTATTGTTGTTACTATAGCCTGAGGTCTGGAATACCACAAACCCCCACTCTGAAATCTTGATGCGGCCTCTCCTACTTACCCGGTATAATGTAGAAAAGACCTGCTCTATTGCTGTAGGCGCAGATTCAGCTGCACTCCTCTCTGCCTGGCGCCGATCCACCTCATCGAAGAACTCCTTGACGCCATCCTCACTAAGATCAGCACGCAGGCCAGTGTGGAAAGCCTCAAATTGCTCTTTAGTGACGGTGTTGAATTCTTCGTCAGGGGCAGATAGCCAGCGTTCTTTGTTCCACCCGGGTGGATAATACGACGGAGCTGCCATTGTTGGCGGGCGACGCTTGGAGATTGGTAAAACCAACTGTCGATCTTATGGCAAAGACCGGATTGTGAAGATTGTTCTGTTTAGGAGCCTCGCGCTCTCTTGTATCACTCTCCTGGTAGTTTTTGTCGTGGCAGGAGGATAATGTTAGGCTTCTAGAAGAGGCGGATCTGTCGGAGACAGATCCACTTGGCGGCAACAATATACACGTGTATATGCACAGCTTCTAGGTTATGAGCTATTTCTAGTTGGGACATGACGTCGAATTTAATGCCGTCTCTCTCTGGGCTATTCCTAGCCAATGACCTGTGTCGAACGGTTGGTAAATTATTCAGCATCAAGTCATTGAACAAGATCATCATAGCTGGCCCCTTTGGCCTGAGTGTCCTACAAAAAGAATAAGCTGGTTGTCGTTGCTGCCGTATTCCTAGTGTTGCATCAAGTTCAGATTCATGTTCTGTGTCAATCCCCAGCCTAACCTATCAGGTAGCTGCAATCTGATAGGCATTATAAATATAAAACGCAGTTGTTATCATTACTTCAGCAAATTGCTTTCTTACGTCCATACCGGGTAGGACTTGTCCAGACCATGTCTTCTGTAACCCCTAGCCAAATCTCGAATGCGGCAAGGTCAGTATCGCATACACATGAAAAGAGCTCCGGGATGAGTGAACGGATCGCCACCTTGAAGGTGCGATCCCATTCGGGGTACCCAGAATCAGCCACATCCTCGGGAAACTCTACTCCACAGGTGCTTGATACTGCTCGGACATGAGCCAAGCCTCTGGCACTGCCTTCCAACTGATCCGCCAGCATAATAGACTTGATACTTGACGCGTCCACACACAGGCAAAGACAATGATTCAGCCCCCCAATCTCTAATGTCTGTGAGTCGCGCATCTCTCTGTATCGTCTTAAAAGGCACAAGAGTAAGCTAACCATACCAATGACAAAAGGGAAATGGATATGCTTACCTGGCAACTTCTTCTGATGTTGCACCATCCAAATCAGCGCCTTCAATCCACATCAAGCGAAATGTATCCCTTGCTTGCTGCACAGCATTGTCCTTGTCCAAAGGGCCTCCAATTGCTTCATCAAATTGCTTGTCCATGACTGCCTGGATCCTCTCCTTTACCTCTCTAACCAAGCTATCATCATCATAGCCTGCAGTCCGGAACACCACAAATCCCCATTCTGAAAGCCTGGATCCCTCTCTCTCATACACATGTTCGAGTGACTCAAGCGCACTTGCTATTTCCATAGGTTGTGGTTCATTTAGATACCTAATGGCACGCCTCTCCTCCATGCTCCGATCATTCTCCTTGTAGAACTCTGCAGCTGCATCTTCACCGAGATCAGCAAGCAGGCCTGCATGAAACGCCTCGGCTTGTTCTATCGTGATGGCGTTGAATTCTTCATCAGTCGTATACGGGGATAGCCAGCGTTCTCTGTTCCAGCCAGGTGGGTAGTATGACGGTGTCGACATAGTTAGATTGACTTCGGCGAAATATTCAGCACAACCAACAATAGCCGCTGAGATAATCAAGGTGAGAAAGAGCATTTTTGGTCGAGAACAGAAGAAAATAGCAGGCTTACATATCAAGCATGATCGATGATTCCAAGTGCCCACACGGATCTGTCCGGGACATGAAGTAATAGAATCCAGTTGTTATGGCCTAAAGAGGAGTAGCGAGATTTTCTTTTTCCAGCCAATCACATCTGTCAGGCTACGTGATAATTGTCCCTTCACTCATATGAGTCGTTTTTGTCAACAGATATCTGGGAAGATTAGCGTAGCTGTTATGTCAATTCAAATGCTTTGAATCAAGCTTCGAGAATCGTTTACAGTCTCCAGATGTTGTCAGCCAAAAGAAAGTCAGAATATTATCATTAACGTTGGAATCGAGATCGAAAAGGCTGATGATTATTGAGTTGAGTTGTGTTGAGTTCAGTTGGGCATAAAGCAAGGCTTGGCATTGACTCTGGAGTCACGTGCGGCCGGATACAATCATATGTCACATGTCAAATTCTACTTGGCACTGTCAACCCTTCTGCTTGGCAAACATATCATGCCACTTCCTCTTCTTAACGCCTGCTCCTCCAGCTTCCCCTCCCTCTTTCCCTTCTGAATGATCACCTGCGCGGCCCTTATCCCCATCAAAATCACCAACATTATCATCGCCGTCCCAGAAAACAGCTTCATCACCATCATGTCCAATCTTAATGCCACTGCCAAGCTCTTCAACAACGCAGTACCGCTCCCAGCTGAGCGGGACCAGCGCGGTCCATTTCTGCAGCAGTTTCGATTTGGGTATTGACACAACAGCGCCAGCAGCAGCAGCTGCTGCTGCTTTCGCGTCGGCCTTGACTAGCGCACGGCCGAGGAGGCGTGTCAGGGGCTGTGCTTGTAGACGTAGTTGTAGAGGAAGTTGTCCGTGCTTGACTGTGTTTGTATCCGCCCCTGCCACAGGAGGAGGAGAAGAAGAAGCATCAGAAGCAAAGCGCGTCAAAACCGCTTTCACAACGCCCGCAGCCATCACCCTGCCGTATTCTTCTTCTGCGTCCTCTTCCTCTGCCTCTCCAGCGGCTACCGCGTCAAGCACCCGCTGTAGATCGATGCTGTCAATAGCAGCCCCATCAATACTGATATTCCCACCATCAGCCGCCGCCGCCGCCGCCGCACGGGTAAACCGCAGCCAGGCATCGACCAGCAAGCCCGGCGAGGGGATGTACAGCAACGCAGAGGCGTTCCCACCGCCATGATTGCCCCCAACCGCCGCCACAGCAAAGCAAAGCACCTCGCTGATCCCGCGCTCAATCCACGCGCGCGGATACGGCAGGGCGGCGAAGACATGCTCCCTCGACACACCGCCGCCCTGCTTTGTTGTTTGTTTCGCATCGTCGCCTTCTCCAATTGTAGGGACAATGCGTCGAATACCCTGGGTAATCTCGCGAAGCCACGGCGATGCTGTCAACGCCGACGACGGACCCGCCGTTATCGCCGGGATGAGCTCCAGGTACGACGTTGGCTTTGCAATCGCGGCAAGAAGCGTGGTCGTTATACCAGACGTAGCCGTAGCCGTAGCCGTAGCCGTAGCCGCCGCCGTCGACGGAATAATAGGCGCACTCACATGCACGCTGTTGCTGGTGCTGACCTGGCGCACGGCCCAGGAGAGGGATTGTGTGCAGAGGAAGAGATGGCCGCCACTGGCATTATTGTTGTTGTTGATGTTGTTGCTGGTCCCCGTCGCTGCTGCTGCTGCTGGTGCTGAGGAAGAAGAAGAAGCAGAAGACGACGACGACTTGAGCTCCAGGAATTCGGGCCTCTCATCTGAAGTCAGCAGCGCGAGCAAGTCCGGAGGCAACTCCAGGAGGCGGAAGGATTGTTGCGGGTGGGCGATTGAGAAGGGGATGATGGGGGGGGATGTTGTCGACATTATTAATTCTTATTGTTATTCTTAATATCGAGACTGAG
This sequence comes from Chaetothyriales sp. CBS 135597, assembly GCA_003709825.1. Classification (NCBI taxonomy): domain Eukaryota; kingdom Fungi; phylum Ascomycota; class Eurotiomycetes; order Chaetothyriales; species Chaetothyriales sp. CBS 135597. Next base: position 22,578 of record QQXN01000027.1, on the reverse strand, counting down.
TTGGCTGCTGAACTTAATCTAGGGTTGCATTGGCATTATTATATTCTGTTGTTCTGGCTCAAGGGGGGGGAGAGTCTGGCTGGGTTAAACATAGAGAAGAGAGGGTATGAAATATTTTTCGTTAGCGAGAAATAGAGGTTTACAGCTATGTGGGGCACCAAATTACAAAAAACAAGCGGGATGAGATGGGTGACAGTAACAGTACTTTTGATTTTGGCTACGCTCAAGTCAGTCTATGTCTAGAGCTGATGAAAAAGAAATCTAGATAGGCTCATCCCTGGGCTCGACCAGGATTTCGTTAACAGCAACATGGGGTGGCTGGCGCAGGGCAAAGACAATGCTCTCGGCGACGTCGTTGGGGTCCAGCACCTTTGCGCCGCTGGGCTCGCCGTATTTCTTCAGGGCCTCCTCATCCGTGCTCATGCCCAGCAGGTCGGTGGCCACATTGCCCGGCTGCACGGATAGGACTCGTAGGCCGGAGCCGACAGTCTCCAGACGCAGAGACTGGAGCGTGGCTTCGACGAAGAATTTGCTGGCACTGTAGACACCGAGGCCCGGGAACACCTTGCGGCCGGCGTCGGAGGAAATGGCGACAATGTAGCCAGATCCGCGCTTCAGCATGTTGGGCACAGTGGACGCGAGGCAGTTGAGCAGACCTTTGCAGTTGACGTCGACGGTTGTGTTCCACTGGTCGACCAGCACGTTCTTCATCATGGTGAAGTACATGACACCGGCACAGGAGACCAGGATGTCGATCGGGCCCAGCTCTGTTTCGGCGGCGCGCATGAGGGCCTCGACCTCCTCTGGTTTGGTGACGTCGGTCTTGCGGATGATGACCTTGCCCTCCCGCACGACAAGGCGGCGCTTGACTGCCTCCAGAGCCTCAACGCGGCGAGCGGCAAGAGCGACGTGGCAGCCTTCCTTGGCCAGTGCAGCCACGACAGCTGCGCCAATACCGGATGAGGCGCCTGTCACAACAGCAACACGGCCGGACAAGGGCCCGAAGCGCGGCTGCTGGGCCGAACCACCTTTGCTTTGCTGCTGCAGAGGGGCGCGAGGGAGCCAGCCGCGTGCGTACCAGTGACGGGTGTACGTTTCAAGCAGAACTTTGTCCACCTTGGGCCTGTGCACTGCGGTGCGGAAGGGGCGGGTCATGGTGTTGTTCAGGACAACAATGCCGCGCAGGAAGTTGATCGACGGCATACCACTTCTAAGGATATCGACAGTGAAGGCACCGTCGCCGCCCTTCATGGTGGCGCGGGTCTGATTCCACAGATCGACCCATTTGTTGAACTCCAACGGCTCGGTTGGATAGCCAAGCTCGGCCAAATCGCTAAAGACTTGCTTCGTATCGACGGGGTCGGGATCACCCAGGTGGAAGACGAGCTGATTAGCATGGATCTGGTTGCTCAAGTGAACGACCGCCTTGGCCACAAAGTCGACGGGTGTCATCTCAGCACGCCAACCAGGCACCTCAGGGTGGTAGCCGATCCGGATCGACTCGACAATGAGCGCGTTCAGGAGATCCCAGGCGTTGGAGGCGCCGGTGGTGGAGTGGCCGGATATAGTGCCTGCACGCAGAATGCGCACGGGGATGCCGCGTCTTTCGGCTTCAACCACCAATTGTTCAGCCACCCATTTCGTCTGGCCATAGCCATCAGCCAGCTTGGTTGCAACCTGCTCAATGCCGAGCATGGCTTCTTCGGGCCAGCCGCCCTGGGAGGGAGGCAAGACGCCGTTGGTAGAGATGTACTGCACCGTAGCACCAGAGATGGAAGCAAGACGGAGGATCTCGCGCGTGCCGCCAACATTGGCGTTACGCAGGGCTGCATATGGGTAAACCAGATTGACTGAAGCGGCCGCGTGAACAATGACCTGGATGCGACTTGCAAGCTCTGCAAATTTGTCAGGAGTCAGGCCGAAGTGCTTGCGGTTGAGGTTGGCGGGCAGGACGGAGATGCGGTTCATAATGTCATCGTTCCAAAGGCCGAAATCAACCATGTTGCGGCGGATGCGGGCAATACAAGTGGGAAGTTCGTCCTCTGATGGATCGTTGCATCGAACCAGGCAGATCACATGAGCTCCTGTGCTCAGCAGCAGCTCGTTCAGCAAGAAGGCGCCCAAGAAGCCAGTGACACCAGTCAGGAAAACTGTGTCGGCGTTGGCAAGTGAGCACATCTCTGTCCCAGGAGGTGCCTTGATCTCGTCCTCCAGGATGCAGTCGGACTTGATCAGGGCGGGCAGGTCTGCTTGCATGGCTGCAATTTGGCCATCGCGCACCGCACGAACGGTTTCGAGATGGCCCTGCAGCGTGGGCGGATCGGCAAGGCGGGTGACGGGAATGCGGAAACCGAAGGCCTTAGAGAGGCGAGAGGCCAGTTCGGCCAGGGACAGACTGTGGCCTCCAAGGTCAAAGAAGTTCTGCTCGGGAGTAATGTCATTGCTGGACACATGCAGAACCACGGCCCACACCTCGGCCACATTATTGAGCTTGATCGGATCTGCTTTGGTAGGTGTGCCGTTTGCCTGCGGACGCGGTGTCGGAGGGCGAGGCAGACTCTTGAGATCGACTTTGCCCGACACGCCATGAGTTGGGATGGAATCAACCTCGACCCACAATGCGGGAATCATATACTGGGCCAGCTTGTCCGACAGCACCCGCCTCGCCGAAGGACTGCGGCCAGATTCGTCTATCTCGATGATGGGTCTGTCAGCGGACGATTGGCGATCTCGCACGAGGTAAGCGACGAGCTGGCGATCCAATCCCTCGCCATGAGCGACCACCGCGCACTGTCTGACTGCCGTGTGCTTGGTGATGGCATTCTCGACCTTGCCAGGCACGACAGAATACCCTCGTAGTTTGATCATGGCTCCAACGCGGCCGGTGATTTCGAGCAGGCCAGAGGGCAGTATCCTGGCCAAGTCACCCGTCCGATACATCGTCGCTCCCGGCGTGGGATCGAAGGGGTTGGGCAGAAAGGCCTTGGCCGTAGTCTCGGGCAGGTTAAGATAGCCACGGGCAAGCATACTGCCACCGACGTAGAGCTCCCCGCTGACGCCCCGCTCGACCTTCTGCCCGCTTTCATTGAGGACATAGGTGTGCCTGGGGTCGAGCAGCGGGCCAACGGGGCAGTAGGTCTCGTTGCGGTCCAGCATCGGCCCAATCTCTCCAGCCGCGACTTCATGAGTCTCGCAGGCACTGTAGACGTTGAGCAGGGTGGCATTGGGCAAGGCCTCGATCGCTCTCGACGCCAGGTCTGTGGTGACAACTTCGCCATTCAGCCACAACGTCTTCAAGTTGGGCAACTGGCTGCCAATGTTGGGATGGCGAGAGAGCACAGCGGCCAGGAGGGTCGGGGTCATCAAGGTCTCAGTGATCTTCTTAGCGGCCAACAGGTCGACCAGGGCGATGGTGTCATAGCTCGTCTCATCGGGCACAGTGACGACAGTGGCACCCCTCAGCAAGGGCCGAAGGATCTCCCAGACGAAGAAGACACTGCAGGCCACACGATCGCCAGGCCGTACATCTCTGACGGCGAATCGGCGCTCATACGACTGCACGGGTGCACGATGCGGGTTTGCAATCCCCTTGGGTTTGCCCGTGGTACCAGACGAATAGGAGACAAAGGCCAGGCGATCCAGGTCGTCGTCGGCTGGCAAGGGAGGGAGCTGCACGTCCAGCACGTCCTCTCCATTCGCGTGGCCATTGACCTTGGGCTTGCTGTCATCGTCGTCTTGGTCAACCACAATCAAAGGGACCGGTGAGCGAATCTTGCCGACCTCAGCTTTCTGTGTGATTACGACAACGGGAGCAGCGTCCTCGATCACGTCTGCGAGCAAATCGGACGGATAAGCAGTCTCCAGGACCAAGAAGGCCCCGCCGGCGGCCAAGGCGGCCAGACAGGCGATGACATAGTCGGCACTGCGGCCGAGGAGGACGCCGACAAGACTGTCACGCCTGACACCATGCCGCCTTAACCGTGTGGCCAGTCGGTCGACGGCCTGGTCCAGTTGACGATAGGTGTAGGTGGCCGTCTCATCCTCGAGAGCGACGGCGTCTGGGGAGACATCGACCTGCCGCTTGAAGAGGGTGGGCAGGTCCTTGGAAGTGTCTAAGAACGGCATCACTGTGGTCAGCCTCTCCAGACGGATTCTTCTATCTTTTCCTGTTCTTTTCCGTCTGGCGTCTGGGGTCTGGGGCCTGGGGAAAGAGAGCGCAAGGATCGGCGGTGGCGAAGACAATGGGCGTGTATATAATACGAGTAATAATCTGTGTAAAGTATTGGGGATAGTTTGGGGAGAAAGAACTCAACCGCTCAACGTGCCACGGCCGTGATAACGAGGAACTAATCACAGTCCATCAACTTAACTTATTCTGGTCCTTTGTCCTCTTGACCGGACCGACAAACACTGTTCTCAGTCGTGATCGCGGCCATTGGGAGGGGAATGTGTGGCTGGACGGCGGTGTGCTGGTCCGTCGGCTTATTACTCACACTCTGAGCCTCAATAAATGCCACTGACACATGTGACAAATTGACAGACCCGGCCTTGTTCTGCTGCGAGCAGAAAAACAAAACCAAAGGATGAATCTGTTCTGCTGGTCGCTGGTCGTGCTCATGACGCCTACGAGAAGTCCAGGATTCACCTGTGCTGTACCTGGCTGCAACGATTGGTACTTGGCTGCAACGATTGGTACCTGGCTGCAACGATTGGTACCTGGCTGCAACAGTTGATCCGTTATGCAGGGGCCAGAGAAAGACGACCAATCTGCTCCTGCAGCCGTGGCATGCAAAAGCAATCAATCATTTGCTTCTTCTCAAACACACTTAGAAGTCTATCAGTCGTTCATATGATACACCATATAATAAAACCACACTGGCAATCCATAGTGTGCTGGGTCTGCCTCTGCCCTTTCTTCCATCCTTCATCTTTGCCCTTTCATCTTTGCCCACCACCAGGCACCAAGATTGCATGGTCTGAACCTCAAGGAGGAAAAAGCCGGGATTGCCCACTCACTCAAACTTCAGATTGCTTCAATCAAATACTCAAGTCGCTGTTCTATAGGCCGTCGCACAAAGGCCGAGGAGCGGGTCCCATTGGAACTCCCTCCAAACGTCAAATCACAAAAATCGTCGAGGTGCACAAGGATTTGCATGCCGCCGGTGTACTCGTCCAGTCGGCGTCGGCCTATACTGTGTTTCCAAGCTTTGGTCCAGCGTATGCGCTCTTCATATCCCTGAGTGACGAGTACTTGGGGGACAGGGTTTTGCTTCAGTCTCCGCCTCTCAGTCCGAGGCGTCAAAGCGATCGTCGTTGTTATTGTTGTTATTGTTATTGTTGTTGTCATAGTCGTTATTAGCCGCATAATCGTTGTTGACGCCGTACTCGTTGTTAGCTGCAAAATCATTGTTGGCAGCATACTCGTTGTTAGACGCATATTCATTGTCACCCCCATACCCGTTATTGGCCGCATATTCATTGTTGCCATCATACCCGTTATTGGCCTCATATTCATTGTTGCCATCATACCGGTTATTGGCCGCATAGTCATTGTTGCCACCATACTCGTTGTTAGCCGCATATTCATCGTCTGCCACCTGCTTCCTGTTGGCCGCCTCCTGGCGAAGGGTGTTGCTGTCTTCCTGCCATTGAGAAGTGACATACTCAAAGCGGTCTTTGATCTTCCTCAGCTGTTCTTGTGCCTCTCTCTCCTGCTCTTCGCGCTCCCTCTTCTCCCGGTCCATCTCTTCCATGTGCTTGAGGTCGTCCACCGACGGCTCGTACAGATGCCAGATTGTATAGTGAGGCAGACCGACGACGGAGAACTTCATGCGGCGCGCCATCTTGCCAAAGGCCTCAGTTTCGGCATGTTTCTCAAATGAGAAGGCAGGGAAGTGGACGCCGGCGCGGAAGACGCGTGCTTTTGCCAGGATGGAGACACCCCCAACGCCATCAAGCTCCATCTCGACGTCTGGGTCGCCGTAAGGATCACGCAGGTAAGCCAGATGCGGCCGCCAGGTAGCGTACTCGGCGTAGCCTTCCACGATCACTGCATCTTCGTCAAGCGTCTCGGCCAGCGCGATCGCGGTCTCGGACTCCTGCCACGAGTTGAGGTCGTACGGCTGTTCACCACCCAGCCAGTCGGGCAGAGGGCGCCAGATGTCTGCCACTTAGTCAGTACACAATGGAAGCAGGTGGCGATAGCACATATGGTTAACTCACTGGGCACAATGATGTCACGGTCATGCCGCATCAGATCCTCGATGATGGTGAATGGGCAGGTCTCAACGTCGGCGTCTCGCCAGTAGACCCAACTGTGGTAGGGCCGCAGGGCGGCACTCAGTAACCAGTTGCGGGCCTGGGCCATGAGCTTGCGGCGACTGGCCTGGGCAGCGAAGCCGTGTCTGCTCTCGAAATCTTGCCCCACCTTCTGACCAAAGTCTTTGTAGATGATGGAAATCTCGCCATATGGCTGCGTTGGATCCTCGTCGTTTTGCTGAGCCTCCAGGAGCTCGGTCAGCAGCTCTTCTGTGCGGTCTTTCGAGTCCGAGACCAGGAAGGCGAGGTCGATCAGGTGATGCGGGTAGGTGAAGTTGCGCAGGTGGGAGAAAAACATGGGCAAGTGCGGTTCGGCGTCTCGCAGCGGCGTGCACATGAGCACTCGCTCTTCGCGCTCCCACCCACGTGAGGTGCCGGCAACGTCGTCCAAATCATAGTATCGCAGTGTTTCTATGTCGAAGCTGTGGTCAGGCAAGCCGTCGCTAGTCAGCATCGGCCTGCGGAAAATGTAGACGAACAAGGCCAGGCCGAGCAAGGCGGTGATGGCAATGTTGGTCAGTCGCGACCGCTTCTTCTTGGGCCGGTAGGGGGTAAAGGACTTGAAGTCGGAATCTTTTTCATCATCGATCAGGTCGTGCATGTTCCAAAGCGCCTTGGCCTCCAGGTCTGAACTGCGGCTGCTGCCGTAGCGGAAGTCGACGTCGTCTCTCTTCTTGCCATTGGCACCATGGCCGTTGGGGAAGGCAGGGTGCCTATTCATGCCTCACTCTTTTCATCACCCTGTTGACGGCAGCAGGGCGGGATCTGGGAGAAGAAGCAACAACAACCAGCCCAATAGCAGCGATGAAAGGGGCTGGAATCGGTCGGAGAGGGGTGCCGGAGGACGGAGGACAGATGGCAGAGGGCGAGGACAGGAGTGGGGGCGCGTTGCGTTGCTGGAATGAACCACTGGGCTGGCGACGCCGAATCAAGAGCTTGGTAACTTCTCGTACGCGGTCTGGATTGCTTGCGGTGGCGTTGTGCGTTCAGGGCCGCACACGTGGACGTGGCGTTGCTGTTGTAGGCTGGGCAGTGGGCAGTGGGCAGTGGACACTGAGACAGGGAGAGCAAAACAAAGGATGACGAAGAAATGGATCTCAACGGATTCGGGTCTGACTGGTGGTAAATGTTATTCTTGGCGGCCTTTGGCCCCTTTTAGACTCAAATAGAATCTCTGGCTGAGTGGTGACAGGTCGCTGAGAAGCTTAAAGAGGCTTAGCCGCGTTTAGACTTGGGCTAGTGCGTTGGGTGGACCCCTTTGGCTCCTGCCTTACGAGTAATTGTCGGATTCGCATCATCTCTGTGGCCGGAAAAGTGGAACAACCAAACGCTCTTCACCACTCGTCGTGCCAACGGTATCGATTGCACTGACGAAGTTGCATCTACACGTGTAGTATGCCTTTATGGCCTGTGGGCTGGTCTTCCAATTTTTTTCATATTATTGACATTATTGCTTCTAGGCTTGTATACGAGTAGGTAATACTGACAACCAGTCGCACACTAATTTTATGGTGCAGTATTGCCAAGACCCAGGAGTCTACACGTGTACGTACCACTTTTCTTGGCCAACAGCACAATATATTAATTTCAATAATTTGAACGCAGACGACAACGGCTTCATCCCAAGCCAGGTCCGAACTGCTGGCACGGCAATCTCCACAATGCATACCAGAGGCAGCCGGTTTCATCCCCAGCTAGCCCAGACTACGTCTCAGCTACACATCAGGATTGATCCCCTATCTGTCTCCTTAAAGACCATTCACTTAAGCTGCTTTTGGTGAGTAGGTCGCTCTATTCGCACAAATAGGCCGTGTGTGGTTTTATCTTCTCTTCCCCCGAATGCTGCAGCAGCCATACGTCCTCCCTCGAGGCTAGACTGCGCGGTGCAAAAGACCAAGCCCAGAATTGTTGTCATCGGACAAGCAGAACCATCTAGACTGCATTGTCCGCGCACGAAAACGCCGAGCCTACAGCATTGGCTTCGTACGAGTTGATGATACTCTGCACCGAGACCTAGCACCTGGTTAGCAACACAGCACAGTCAATTGCAACCACCCCACTTGAACTCACATATGTTCCACCACCCAGGAAGAGAAAGCCAACGGCAATGATGAACACATTTACGATCAACCCAACCCAGCCCCGGATGCCTCTCTTTGAGTAGAAGTCAGGACCGTGGTCGGCTGCTCTCATTCGGAGGTACGCCACTCCCCAGAAGATCCAGCCGAAGAAAGAGTCAAACAGCGAGCTCATCAGCGCCAGCAGATCGGAGAAGAAGGGAATCACTTCTGCAATCACAAATGCCAAAATCCAGGTTGCGGCCAAGATACCTGCCCAGCTGGCCCACCCTACCACTGTGTGCTCGGTCTTGTGCCGGCTGCCGTCGAAGATGCGGAAGAAGACGAATCGAGCCGAGACCGAGGCGTAGAGCACGCCAAGGAAGATCAAGGTAGGGATCATGAAGGAGAACGACACCTTCTTGTAGACCTCGTTACCCAACGAGCCGAACGCGGGGGCGGTGTTGTACTGGGTTCCCGTGTACCCATAAACTAGACGGCCGTCAGTCACCCTGCATCCTCGCCCAACCTGTGCATCCATATGATCTCACCGATACCGCCCACCAAACTGAACAAAATAATCTCACAGATCGTCACTGCCCAAAGCGCCTTGCGGAAGTCGTAAGGATTCTTCATTTCGGCGATAAACGATGGCAGTGTAATCTGGCCAATGAAAGTGTAGGCAATGTTTAAATAAGCACTCATCCCGGCCACGAACGTCGTCCCGGCCGCAGGAATCACCAGAATCAGCGGCTCTCCACCAGGCACTACAGTCCCATCTGGTAAGGTGTGCGTCGGCACTGGAGTGTAGCCTGCAGTTCCGTGCTTGCCCTCGGCCCCCGCAAACGCGGCAGCCAGGATGACGGACACAAAGGTGAAGAATGCTGAGAGCAGCGCCAGCGTGGACAGCATGTCGAATGTGCGCGGCATCGAACAGATCCAGCATACCACAGCGCCCACAACACCCCAGACAATTGTGCATACAGGGTGTCCGGTCATGGTGTTCATGTACCGCTCGATGACGACGACGTGAAGACCCTCGATAAAGGTATTGTTGAGAAGAAACATAATCGCCGTGATATACCACGCCGGTCGCCAGTTCCAGAACAGCATCTGGCCAATATCGCACACATCACGAACCTCCGGGTGGCGCAGGCAGAACTCCCTGTCCAAATAACTTTGCTTAGCAAAAGCGCACGTCGCTCCCCCAAGTCTGCATCGCGTTGAAACCTACCAAACCACCAGAGAAGTATACAGCACAAAGCCCGCCGTCGCCACGGTCAGGATCAGGCCGGGCACCAGGCCGAGAACAGAATAGGAGTAGGGAAACGACATGATGGCCAAGCAGATGTATTCCGAGAACAGGAGGGCGGCAGTCTGGAGAGTAAGGGTTAGCCAAAGCATGCACGCAAATGAAAAAAAAAAGACTCGTCGCCATCGTCCTTTCTGTCGCCGGTTCACCGTGCCTTTTGCCACGAACATGTCCTATACTGAATCGTGTTGCCCGCCTCTTCAGCGACCAACCGCGCCTGCTCATCGGCAAAGTCCTTGTCATCGGCCGTGCCTTTCAGTGGCGGCGCGATCCTGTTCATACGGCGGCCGTGGATTGTCACAGAACCGCGACGGGAGCTGCGGCGAGAGGCCGCCCGCTCGAGATCGCCGCCGCTGCTGCCGCCGCCGCCGCCGCCGCCTGTGCCCGCGATCGTGTCGCCCGCCACTTTCTCGTGCAAAGCCGCCGACATGATCAATGATCAATGATCAATAATGTTAGAGGTTTAAAAGAAAACCACACACACACGCACACGCACACGCACACACACACAACTGCTGCTTATGCTTCCGGCGTACTGGATATTAACCTGGGGCTCAACTCATATGGAAACCAAAACCAAAACCAAAACCAAAACCAAACCAAACCAAAAACCAAACCCAACCAGCCTTGATTATTTCTTCTTTTTTTCCCTTTCTTGTGACTCGACTCAACACCCCCCCCCCCCGGACGGAGCTCCCGATGTGACATAAGATTGACATCCATGGTTGGAAACGAGACTTGCTGCAAACAGGTTAAAAGTGCGGCGATCGACTGGGTTGAAGGTAAATTTTTGCAGCTTTGGTGGTTTGAACCCGGTCTGGTGGAGAGCTGGGAGGCAACACTTCTTGCACACATCTGATGGGGTGGCCTCGTAGGCCGTACCACCACTGGCGAGCACGCCATCCTGCTGTGTGCTGCGATGAATGGATCGTTCCTTTGGCTCCAGGGTTTTTGTGGGGGGGGGGACAGGCACTGTTTTTTTGTGCATACACGAGCTTGGCCGGAAGAAATATCCGGCAACTAGCCAAGCCACTAGACAAGCATCCGCTACGCGCGCAAACAAGCTTATACGAGTATAACTTTACTAGACTCTCTTGTAACTGCCTTGAAGGGGCAACATCAGCGTGTGTCTAACGTGCACAGCACATGTAGTGTGTACGTCGTGCAGATGCAAGGTTCATCCCATGTCCTCATCCTCGTCGTTGTCGATCATTGCAGCGTAGTCCTCGGCCGAAGCGAACATGGGCAAACTCTTCAACTTCTTGCGCTCACTTCGACTCTTGCTGCGTCCTGCGGCACCGGTCTCGACTTTGCTGGTCACCCCAACTGCTTCGTCCGCATCATCTACTTCTTCCTCCTCCAGGAGACCATCATCCGACTCCAACTCGCCAAAATCTGGAGCATCAGCAGAAGCATGCGAATCAGCATCATCGGCCACATCTTCTTCGCCACTGTCATCGAAGATCCCTGATTCGACATCGACGTCGTCGCTGGCATCACCAGCATCGCTTGCTTGACTTCCCTGAGAGTCCATGTCAGATTCAAGATCAGACATGCTAAGGTCGTCGTCATCGTCATCCATGTCCAGCTCGGGAGCAGACTTCATCATAGCGTCCCAAACTGCATCCTCATCATCAGATAGAACGTCTTCGGCGTCGTCTTTGCTCTGTTTCTTTGCTTTGTTGGAGGATTTGGCTTTGCCCGAAGCGTGGAAGTATTGATGGAAGAAGACATCCTCGGCGGCCACATCCGCAATGTCCTTAGCCTTGAATTCGTCCGTATTCACTGCAGCGACCTGCCTGCCAGCTGCGCTCGGATTGAGGAGGACGGCTCGCGTATTGTCACTGGCCAGCGGCTGCATGATGGACGAGCCATGCAACTTGGATGCGTCGGATAACTTGGCATTCTTGTAGGCAAACCGATCGAGGAAGTGCATCAGCGTATGTAGGCTCAGGTCTGCCTTCCCGGGTAGCTTATCGTGGCTTAGGTATTTTTCTGCACTGACCAACACAGCCGGATGGAAGTGTGAGAGGTAGGGAATGAGTTCCCATGCGCAGCTGTTGTCAGCATTGGCATGCTCCGGTGCGCGTTTGTGAGCATTGTAGGCATGGCTAGGCACTTGGGGGGTATCATCGACAGTGTCCGAGGCCTCATTGTTATCGTCGACGTCCTTGAAGACTTCCTCATGGAGATCTGCCTCGGCAGGTTGGTCTACCAAGGAGAGTAAGCTCGGGAAGGAGGCATCCAAGTTCTTCAGGAGGAAGAAGGCACCGCAAATGAACGACGGCTCATGCAGTGACAGGATCTGCAGGATGCGTTTGACGAATGCCATGACCCGCTTGGAATTCAAGTCGGCTTTGAGTGAGCGATGCAGCAGATTGAGATACATTTGCTGCTTGGACGAGACAACGAGACGGGGGTCTAGGAGTGACTCATAGAGAAGACGATAGAATCGGTCGCTCGAAGGCTGATGCATAGCAGACAACTGTTGAATCAACAGCATGGCCTGGATACTGGTGTTGAAATTTGTTGAGTGTGCGATCTTGAAGAGGGTATCGAGGTGTTCGGAGAAGGTCGTGTCATTCTCACCAGACGTAGCATATGGATATGCTCGATTCACGCCAGTCAGGATCGCAGAGATTAGTTTCTCTTGCAAATCTTCCTTCTGTGGCTGGCCGGCCGTCTTTTTGGACTTGGCTCGCTGACGCTGTGCGCGAGTGAGCGACTTTTCCGTTGGTGCTGCAGCAGCTTCGCCGTCACCTCGAGCGCTCGATTTCAGGATCGAGGAGAATAGTCCAAAATAGATGCCAAGCAGTTGAACGGCCAACTCGGATTGTTGGCTGCTCAGGGCCGTTTGGTTGAGGGTGATGGTGGCATAGTATTTGCCATGCAAGCTTTGACCGGGCCGGAAGATGAAGTCAGTCTCGATCGCGGAGATGACAACACCTTTCATGGCTGGGTGAACTTGTAAGAGCTCCCGCAAAAGGTATGAGGCTTGAGAGGCGATCTTCTTGACAGGATCGCCCAACTTGTTGACAAGCAAGCGAAGCAGGTTGGACTCCTGCTCAGGCTTCTCCCTCAGCAGCTCATACACATAGCTCAGCGCGCGCGACTTGGCGAACTCGATCTCATCATTGCACCAGACTTCCAGAGTCTGTAGAATATCAAAGTAGCGGTGCTTGAGCCAGTCTTCAAAAGCCCATGCAATCAGATGGTGTTCCTCGATGCCTCGTGGAAGAGCATCTCCAGATGCCCATTTCTTGGTCTTGGCACATGCGTGAATCAGGCCTGGCTGAGAGGAGAAGTGATAGAGACGGCGATCAGAAGGAAGAAGGGAACCTTGGGCCAGAAGATCCTTGAGGGCCCTGAGGACATCGACAGCCTGGGCCCTGCTGCGTTTCTTCGACAGCCCAATGAGGGTTTCAAGGGCCTTGACGTTGTGGATGGGCGACTCTTGCACAGCCAAACTGAGGGCAGAGATTTTGTCGGATAGAGTACCAGATGCGATGACGGTATTATAGAAGGAGTTTTGCGCGCCTGACTGCTGTTCTTGCCGGTACACCTCGTTCTCTTCGGCCAGGAGTGCTTCGGCATGGGACTTTAGAGCAGCCAGCACATGAGCCGGAGCATCGCCCTTCTCATTGGCCGTGGTCGTGGCCAGGCCGTCTATGTCGGCATACCAATCTGCCCGCGGGTCAACTCGCAGTTTTGAGCCCTTTTTCTTTTTCTTTGGTGGCAAGGGTGTCGGTACAGGGGCGGGTGCTGGAGCTTCCGAATCATCGTCCTGGCTTTCCTGTTTTTCCTGCTTCTTCAGTTTCTCCTGTTTCTGCTGTTTCTCCTGGCTGTCTTTCCCGCCGTGTTGTCGTTGAGCCAGCTCAATTTCCTTGAGAATGTTGGCAATGCCTTTGTCCAGTGTTTCAGGCTTCTTAGCTGGAAGTGCCACTTCGTCGCCGCCTTCGATTTCGGAGTCAGACTGGACCTCAGCAAGAAGAGCAATATCCTCGGCAGTCCCGCCGAGTTCGCGTACTTCCCTCTCAAAGGAGCCGTCGTCGTCTTCGTCGTCTTCGTCTTCATCGTCAATTTCCCCGTCTTCGTCATCGACAACGCCCTTTCTCGCTACACCAGAACCAGCGATGACGTCGCCATTCCTGCTACGCTTCTTGCCTCGTGTAGCCGCGGATGTAGCTGTTGGCTCTGTTTGATCAGACTTAGCCTTTCTGTCTGCCGTGCTTTTGCTCTTCTTTTGCAATTGGGCCTCGATGCCTGAGCGAAGGGCCTCGAACGAGGGCGGGTGATCAGAAGTAGAGCGTTTCTGCGGCGCCTTGTCTGAGTGGCGTAGGGATTTGCCCTTTGCTCTCGGCCGGACCTTCGACATGTTCTGAGAGAATATTTTGAGCCGAAAGCTGGCTCACACTTTCATGAGAAAGAAACTGCATCGCGGGGTTTAAAAAATATTTCGGAGATAGTGAAACGTTAGAGTCTTCGCTCGAGCACGTGACACTCGCCGACAAACGATCCAGGGCAATAAATAATTATCCTGAACCAAGTCGCTGTTCTCATAGTCATCAATGGGTCCGTCAAGAGCCTCAGGCACGGCCCTGTTGCGGCCCTTGCGGTCTCTTGCTGTGGCCTTGCCATCACCGCCTCCTCCTGGCGCAGCTCTGGTCGGGGCGCGTCCCTTCTCCTCCGGTCGGAGCGCCAGCCAGGAGCTCGAGACGGCGACCTCATCATCCCCACCGCCCGACAGTGCTGTTCTCAACAGCTCCAAGCCGGAAGATCTTATCCTAGGCCCTCGACGGCGACGTCTGGCCGTGCAACAGACTTCAGCCATCCCCTTCAACCAACTCCCCTACCAATGTTTTCAAGAAGCCCGCAACATTCTCATTGCCGACCGGGCGGAGAAGCTACAACAGATTGAGAAGGAGCGTGCACGTATAGAGCGGCTGAAAGCGACGGATGCAGCCGATGTGCGTGGAGGCGAACCGGCCAAGGAAGCCAGGCTGCGGTCGATGAGTGACTATCTGGAAAAGCTGAAAGTTTGGGCCGACATCAACGATCCCAATGTCAAGCGGCGGTTTGAGGACGGCCAAGGTGCGTTTTGCGTTGGCAACGTGCAGCGAGAATACTCGGTTACTGACACCAAACACAGGCGACATGAACAAGCCGGTTTACAGGCATTTGGCTGAGAAGAAGTGGGAGAGCTACCGGCGCAAGATCCAGATGCAACGCATCACCACCATGCGTGTCGTGCCGGACGTGGTCCCCAACTGCGACCTCGCGGTTGACATCAGCCTCCGCTTCGGCCGCCACACATACGCCCCTGGCGAGTTTGTTGCCTCGAACATTAGCGAGCAGCCACCGCGCCTAAGAGTGCAGTCGTTTGCACGGGGCGAGCGGGTTTTCAGCATTGCGGTTGTTGACCCGGATGTGCCTAACTTGTATACCGACAGCTTCGACTCGCGCTGCCACTTCCTGGCCACCAACGTGACCATCAATCCGACTTCGCCCTTGGTCAACCTGGCTTCGCTCGCGCCCGAACAGGTGCTTATGCCCTGGCTGCCGCCCACCGCCCAGAAAGGCGCGCCATACCACCGCCTCGCCATTGTCCTGCTGCAACACCGCGACAACGTGCCCATCAACAATTCCCACGCGATTCAGAAGCTGCAGCCGCGTACCGGCTTCTCGACTCGCAAGTTCATGCATAACCATATGCTGACGCCGATCGGGGCCACGCTGTTCCGTGTCAAGTGGGATGACACCATGGCTGAGGTCATGGCCCGCCACAACATCGAGGGTGCCGACCTGGAACTGAAGCGCGTCAAGGTTGAGCCCCTGCCCTACCAGCGCCGCAACCCGGCCTCATTCCGATAAGAGATAGCCTGTACCATCATATCCCTGTATAATGCCGCTCACCCCTTCTGCTCTCCTGTAACTGCTCTGCCCTGCCTGGCCCTCTTCCGCGCGTCAACAATGCGCATCTGGCCTTGCATCCAATCGCCACCCACGTAGGTCCAATCAAACCATCCATCGCCCATCCACACACTCTTGCCTTCAATCATCGCCAACGGTACCGGGCCCGATAGTCGACTGTCGCGGCTGCCGCCCAGATTGTCGCCCCCCAGCCATACATGGCCCTCCGGGACACGATACATCCTTGGCTCGGTCCGCTCTCTGGCCAAGGCCTCGCTGCCGCCGTCGCCCTTGATACCGTGGTACAGGACGCCGCCGACAGTGGCATCACCATTTGCGTCTGCCACAACGTAGTCACCGGCCAGCCCCACGACTCGCTTGCCCACGAAGGAGTTCGGAAATGTCGGGCTGCGCGCACACACCAGGTCGCCCACTTTGAGGCCCTTGCCGTACCGGTGGAAGCGCGAGTACACGTTTATAACGCCTTGGTCTGGTAGTGTCATCAACATTGACTCGCCACTGCCGAAGCTGTAGTCGTATGCGTAGGTGCGGATGAGGGCGGTTGTGCACAGGAGCGACACGGCGGAGAGCCCAATATACGTCCACGACGGACGTGACACTGGTAAAGGACTGGTGTCGCCTGACAGCTTGCGGAAGAGCGGCGATGTGCGCACTCGGGCTGCAAGCGCGAACAGCACCATGTTCGATTGCCGTCAAGAGTCGATCTGCCCAAACTAGAGGAATCGATTGCGTTGTCGTCGTGAAATACACGAAGGGAGCAACTTTGGAGGGAAGGTTTGCCGGGAGCTATGCCGCCGCTTTTACTCAAATGCAAACCGCAGTAAAGCGGCAGCAGAGTCAACCTGGTAAGTACAGGCGGCCGGTACCGGGTCTGATTAATTAGCGGAGTCACCCCGCGATGGTATCTCCGGCCGAGTGGGTGTACCGGGCCGGTTCAAGCCCAAAACTTCTGACCGGAGGCAAGATCTTATCTGATGTTAACTTGGCCATCTATGCTGATATTTTGGTTCTCTCACCAGGGTTGCATGCCATGGACGAAGGCAGACCGCCCGGCATTCACAATGTTCTCAAATTGTCATTGAAGTCATCCGCCCAACTCCTTGAAACTCTAGAATCTCGGACCCCACGATTATCTGATGAACACCTCGAAAAGATTATCAAGACTATCATCTGGCACCGGAAGTTCATTTTGTCCTACTACGCCGTCATTGCTGTCGTCGTTCTAATATCCGGTGGCCTCGGGGTATATCAACATGTTAAGGGAAAACCCAACAAAGCCGCCGCTCCTGCCTCGCTGGAGTCTGTGACGTCAACTACCAGCACGCAAGGCACGACAACGCCTTGTGGTAAGCACGACAGCGACACCAAGAACGGCAAGAACGACCTTACCGCCATCAGCGCACCTCTTCTTCCTGTCGAGACTACCAGACCGACCCAGCGGCCTCGAGTGTTTGATCGCATCAAGTCCTTTCTTACATATCAGCCCCGACCCGTTGCCGCTCTCACTGCCCCCTCCAACGTGTTGCCCGATAATGGGACATCCTTTCTCATTCTTTTCTTTCTTGGAGTCAACCTCTTCTACCTTTTTTACAAAGCTCCATTGTCCATAGACTGGATCTTTGTATTGGCAGACCGGGCCGGCCTCCTCATTGTGGTCAATTTGCCGATTCTTTACCTCCTCGCAGCCAAGAACAACCAGCCGCTCAAACTGCTGACAGGATGGTCGTACGAAGGCCTCAATCTCTTCCATCGTCGGCTAGGCGAGTGGATGGTAGCGATTTCGGTGCTCCATCTGCTAGGCATGATCGTCGTCTGGTACACCGTTCTTCGCGACCGCGGCATCAACGTTGGCTATTTTCTAAGACTGCCAGTAGTCTTCTTCGGATTCGCGGCCATTATTTCTTATTGGATTCTATACATCACGAGCATCGGCTGGTTCCGGCGCCTATACTATGAGACCTTCCTTGGTCTACACATCCTCTTCCAAGTCGGTGCCCTCGGCTTTGTATATTTCCACTACCCCACCGCCCGATCCTATGTTCTGGCAACGCTCCTCATTTGGGCTGTCGATCGAATCGTTTGGCGAATTTCTTTGTCCGCGCGCAGATTCACCACCAGCCTCGAGGTTGCACCTGATGGTCACACGATTTTGATGCATTGCGATGTGGATTTGCAGCGCAGACTATTCGGCATTCGTGTTGGTGTGCACCAGGGCTGGCTGCCTGGACAGCATGTCTTTCTTACAATTCCTTCCATGGGCTTCAAATATCGCTTTCAAACC
Source organism: Chaetothyriales sp. CBS 135597 (assembly GCA_003709825.1). NCBI lineage: Eukaryota > Fungi > Ascomycota > Eurotiomycetes > Chaetothyriales > Chaetothyriales sp. CBS 135597. The sequence continues at coordinate 4,679 of QQXN01000027.1, read as the reverse complement.
CATCCCTTCACTATTGCATCACCTGGGCCGCCGCCGAATGCCAAGGGCTCATGGCCGCTTGTACTGGTCATCCGTTCCCTTGATGGATTCACCCTTGATTTGCTGGAGTACGCTCGCAACCACCATCATTGCGAAGTCATTATGGAGGGACCACATGGCGGAACCGAGGCACTTGAAGCTGCTCATCGCGCCGATCGCGTGCTGTTTGTGGCAGGAGGCAGTGGCATTGCCGTCACCTATCCGCTAGCCTGGGATGTTCGGGTCGAAGACTCAATGAAACCGGAGTCTCCAGTGGTCACCCGCAAAGTGTGTAAGGATGGATCAATCGCGACCAGCTCTGTACTACGACGGGGACCACTTGTTGCCCCCTCCCAATACGCACATTTCTGGCTACGACAGCATGCTAGTCATGAGACCTGGTTGACTGTGTTACCACGAGCTGCCAGTGTCAAGCAGAGGTCTTCTCTTTCGCCTTCTTCTTCTTCTTCTTCTTCCACACTTGTGGCCAAAGATGAAGCTGGAGAGGAGGTCGCCGATATTGTGACTCACGCCTTTGACACGAGAGGGCCTGGCGGCCGACCAGATATAAAAAGTGAAATTTGGAATTGGGTCACTCTTGATTACTCTTCCAATTCTCCCTCCTCTCCATTGCTGTCCTCAAGCTCCAGCAGCTCGTCTTCCTCTTCGGCTTCAAATGTGAAGACATATAAGACGTTTGGTGACGCGAAAACCGCGGACCCGAAATCACGACGAGAAAGGATATGTATCCTTGTGTCTGGACCGGATGGGCTGGTCCGCGATGTCAGAAATATCAGTGCGCAACTCATTCGCGAAGGTTGGAACATTGAAATTTGGGTGGAGAAATTTGGATGGTAACGGACCTGAGGATTTTACAAGAATTTAACTCAGTTTGCTCAATTAGCATCAGCATGTTCACATAGTTTCAGCGTGTATTGAAGATTAGATATTTTTCCAAACGAAATCACTTTGTAGGGTTTGTTTTCTTCACTTTCCTGTTACATTCTGTCCGAGATAATATGTGAGGGTGTCATTTGGCCCTGGAGAAAAAGAAGGGGTCTTACAGGAAGGTAGAGAGGCAGAGGAGGAAGAACAAGAGGCAAATGTTCAATAACATAACTGAAGCCAGTTCTGCCGAACGTTGTGGCCAATAATGTGTTCGAGGCCAGAAGAGGAGTCATCTTTACTCTGGCCTCCCTCAAAGTAGAGCTGCGCGAGATTGCGAGCCGGCTCTAATTCGCGATAATTGAAGTTCTCTAACAGACCAAACATGGCTCGAACCCAGAGATCCTCCTGGTCAAGATCTCGGCCTCCCAGGCACTGCCATATGTCAACAGTGATAAGCACCTGGCCAGTTTTTCCCTCAGACTTCGTGCGCACGCAGAAATCAGTCGCGCAATACGCGCAATTAAGCAGACTCTGGCACCTTCGGCCTCTCATATCATCCCCACCATCACCGCCGCCATTGTCGGCTGCTGCTGCTGCTGCTGCTGCTGCTGTTGTACGGGCTAGCTTGACGGCCTCTTTGATGATCGAAAACAGGCCGTTGTGTGAGTGCTGGCAGCCTATGAATTTGAGCTGACTCAGTTCCAAGTCGAACGGGAATACAGATTTCTTGAAGGTCCGGTGCAGCACAAGCTTGCCGCGGACAACCCTGGCGCGAATGGTCCGTTTGATGTTGTCATTGTAGCGATGCCCAGTTTCGCTGGTGAAAACACCGGAGCACTGGTGCGCAAGATCTGACAGGGGCGGGCCATATGCCGGGCCCAGCTCGGCTCCTCTCAGATAGGCCTCGACGAAGGGGTGATAGAGCGGGAAAGGCATGTGGGGGCGGCAAAACGAGATACCGACCAACTGCTTCGTGCTTGCGCTGGATCGACAGTATCGATGGCGGCAGGAATAGCTCCACGTCGGCTTACTCCAGCTGGGCTTGCTCCAGGGGTACAACTTGTTGCAGGCATAACACGTGATCAAGGCGGGGAGATCGTGCTCGAGAAGGAGGAGGAAGCGGCGTTTGGATCTGGCGTCCTCTCGTAGTTTCATGTCGACCCCAGGGCTCAAGATTGTGTTGTAGAACTTGGACACGATGCACAGACAAACCGCTGATTCCGGGGGCAAGAAGGTGACAATGTATAGTAAGATTTCTGCGGGAAACCTGCCTAGAAAGTCGGGTGTGGCTGCTCCTCTTGGAGAGGAGCGGCGTCGAAGCGCATGGGCTATGGTGGAGAGAAACCCTTTCACTGAGGAAGACATTCTCTCCCTGGAGGAAGTTGCGCTCGGGATCGTGTTGGTGGTGTCTATGTATTGAGAGAGTTGGGGAGTGGTGGAGGAGTGGTTGGGGGAACATTGATCGTTTCGAAGTCCATCTGACTACAGTAGTCTCGTGTCAGGCTGAGTAGTGACTAGTCAGTTTCACTAGGCCAGATATGTGATACGTTCTATTCACCACTTGCAACACCGTCTATATTGAATGGATATCGGAGTGAAGCTGCCAGTGACGGCCCCCACGGCATTACCGTTTAGTTCTACTGAAACCAGGGCTATCAGTAGCAGGTCATCAAACTTAGGGACTGAGGGAGCCAGCACCATCTGCGGACCTTTAAGACCTACAGTATTCTGAGTCTATTTATATATCCTTGGGAGTGTGGGGGGGCTAGCTATACTATACACAGTATAGATCCAACTCTCTTTGCCGCTAGCCCAATCAGACTTGGTGCTAATCTGTGCTTACTTTGAATAACCCCTTGCTATCTTGACTCGCTGCGATTATTGTGAAGGGGTTTGTTTCAATGAGAAAAAGGATGTCAGACTGCACGAATCCGTTCTTTCTGAGGAACTGTTCATTCCTCTCAGAGGGCCATGTATGCGGTACAGCCGCAGCGCCTGACTACTCATGCACAGTCCATTCTCCGGCCGTTTCGTGCTAAGCGGTGTCCTCGCTGTCAGCTTCTATTCGCAGGATATCAGTCCAGCATCCCAGGACCTGTCAAGGACTTTAATCGATCCATAGTCCTTAGCGCGCCGCCGTTGAAGTTTGAAAGGATCGACACCTCCTATCTGGTTGAAGAGGAAACTTTAAGCCGGTACAACCCCAAGCATTATTATCCCATCAAGCTAGGAGAAATCCTACATGAACGGTATAGAGTCATCGGCAAACTCGGCTTTGGATCCGCATCGACTGTCTGGCTGTGTCGAGACCTTAAAGGCGAGCATGAATACGTCGCTCTCAAAGTCTACATCAACAGTTCCAAATACCACCGAGAATTGCCCATCTACGAGGAAATCAACAACCTGCAGACCGCTCACGAGGGCCAGAAGTATGTGCGACGCTTGTATGACTCTTTTGATCTTCGAGGACCACATGGCACACATATCTGTCTTGTTCATCAGCCTCTCGGCATCAGTCTTGGCGAGCTCAAGGAATTGACTCCGGAGGGAGTATTCAGCTCAGAACTTATACGACAGACACTACGATGCATCTTAACTGGCCTTCACTTTCTGCACAAAGAAGTTCGGGTAATACACACTGGTGAGTTACCCTAGATTAAGTGTTACCGAGTCCTTCCTCACACCCGAGACGTTAAGATCTTCAGCCTTCGAACATGCTTCTTGGGATACACGATGATTCCGTATTAGCCAAATTCGAGCAATACGAGGCCGAGAATCCATGCCCACGAAAGGAACTTGATGACCGCACAATCTACTTGTCACGACCAATGCCGCTGACAAAGGGGGAACCGTCCATAACCGATCTGAGTGAAGCAAGGTTTGGGGATTCCAAACATACAGATCGGATCATGCCCAGTGTCTACCGTGCGCCGGAGGTTATCCTTGGTGTACCTTGGAGCTACCCCGTTGACGTGTGGGGTTTTGGAATGGTGGTAAGTCTTCTGCTCTGCAACATGATGTGATTTATTTTTGCCTTGTTGTCTGATGGTACCGACGTGATGCATGGCTAATGAAGATCATGCGAACAACAGCTCTGGGATTTATTCCAGCCAAAACGCCTGTTCCAGGGTCGGGATTTGGAGGGTCGATACTCTGAGGCCCATCACCTTGCAGAAATGATCACTATCATGGGCCCTCCTCCTTTGAGTTTCCTGCAGCAGTGTGGTGAAAAGGCAGACCAATACTGGGAAAAGAATGGTCAGTAATACAAGATCAATACCACGATTCTTGGACGGGAACTCTACTCTTCTGACACAGTGGAACAGGCACTTGGAAAAACTTGGCCCCAATCCCTGAGACTAGCTTGGAACACATGGATCAGCAACTAGAAGGTGAGGAGAAGCAACAATTCATTGCATTTATGAGGAAAATGTTACAATGGGACCCCAAAGACCGGGAAGACTGCGAAGGTATTTATTGGGATGAGTGGTTTCTGGCCGACTTAATAGAAAGTGGAGAGGTGGTCAGGGAAGACTAGGCTCTTTCCTTTGTTGCGCCACAGGTCGCACTTTCCATAAGAGAGTAATATATTTTCCCCACCACCCTGAACCCAATCTTGAATCTCTCTCTTCCCACTCTGTAACTACGAGGAGCATTCAACAGGCACAAAAACATAACCCGATACAGTGTTATTTCTGTGAGGAAGCCTTGGCGCCAAGCGTTGGCGACGAGGCTCGCTCCCCTGGAGGCTGACCGCGCCTGTCGACTCGACA